>VWZF01001862.1:1344555-1401006 GCA_013396755.1 Sclerurus mexicanus
CTTTTTAAAGTCTAGCCTAAAATGCCTTTATAGCATTTATTCTATGAGACCCCTGCTTGAAAGCATGTTACAGGGTTACTGTAGTATTTTCTTGAATTATGAATATTATTTGATATGACAGTGTTTCAATGTCAAGTGCTGGTATGCTCTCAGCATTTCTAATTTTTTCTTGGAAAAAAAGAAATAGAAAACCTGGGCAATGTGTGTAAGTTGAAAAAGTATGAAAGGGGAAAAGGAAATTGGTTGATCAAAACCATTTTACTTTATTTTTTAATGCAAGTCTGAGGAATGATTCCTTCAAAATAGCGGTTTCCTGAAGGCCATAAATCTTTCTGCTTTGGCAACCTGTCTTAATTTTTCCTAGCTTTGAGCTATTAATTCAAAATATGTTCTCTTAATAACATTCAGTTGTGACTTTTTAGCCCTCACAAGAGAGAGGTGTGTAGCTGTGTCAGTAGCCTGTGCTCAGCAGAAATGTCCACATGTGTAACTTCTGTAGTAGCTGTGACTCACAAACTCAGGGCTATTTCACAGCCCTCCGAAGCAAGCTGTGCTGATGCACTGCGTTACTGGAAGTTGAGTGTGCATTGGAGATGGAGAAGGATGTTTGTGGGACAGTTGGAAAAGGTGGACTTCAGAATAAGCTAGATGATCTGGAAATATGCCCTTCTCATTAAAATTGTGACTGTTGCAAAAGCAGTTGAATCCCCATACCCTGCGTGGATGTTTTTGTGCTTTGTGCAGGAGAAGCACTGCAGGGAGACATTTTGATGGTCCCACTAAAGAAGCAGCAGAGCTTGTGCTGCAAAAGACAGGACACAAAAGGCCCTAGGGAACAGGAGAGCAAGGCTGTGTTTGTACTGCAATGGGGAGCATGGATGTCCCACAAATGGGTGAAGTAGTTCAGGCATTGCATAGTTCCTTGGTCCTCAGAAAGAAATTATTCCCCTGCCTCCTTGGGCTCTCCTCTCCTGCAAGTACTGGAGTGGCAGTGGTGCATGTTTGTGGTGACCCTTCCCTTCCCTTTTGAAGTGATTGCTTCTTTCTATGGATAGGCAAGCAGCTGAACGCCTGGCTCACTAAGGCTGTGGTGTCACCAAGGGGGACAGGTGTGTCCCATCCCTTGGGGGATGCTCTTGCCTGGGCTGTTCTGCTCCTGCAGCTGCCTGCCCTGCCCAGGCAGAAGGCTGGCCCTGGAGGTGCCACCTTGATCGTGTCAGCTGCCCCTCGTTCACGCATGTCCATCCTTTTAAGCTCTCCTGAGAGCATGCAAACAAGGACTTACTGTCTTATTTTTCAACCTGTGAGAAGGGCTGAAATTAAGTATAGGTTCTGCAATGCCAAACCTAAGTCAGGAGCTTGCTGTGCTGTAACAGTTAAAGTGACAGGCTCAACAGGAATCGAGGAAAACTTAAAAATGAACAAAAACAAATAAAGATATTTGAGTGCTCCAACCTTAGGCTGTAAACAAATGATTGAATACATGAGGTGAGAGAATAATGTTCCCCAGCACATCTTGAGAATAATTATTGATTAGTGGTGTAATAATTTACACAGTAATGCTGGGGACAGTATTTGACTAGAAGGGACATTAATCTCTTGGTCTTGTTCTTTGTCTTCTGAAATAGAAAGAAAATTGATCAAATGGCTTAATACATGCTAAACAATCATATTTCAAGTTCAGACATTTGTATTGCTGTCACATGTAATTATTGCTTATGGTATTGATTTCTTTGAAGATCTTTTAGTCAGAGTTAACAGTCCTCTTGTATTGACCTACTTTAAATCTTTGGTTTAGAGTCTCAGCTGCCATGCAGCAGCTGGTGTGCCATCTGAAAATCTACCTGCTTTCTTCATGGACCCTATGGATTAATGGCAGAAAGGTCCCTAATTCTCAATTACGTTGGCACTCCTTCTCGTGGTTTAAAGAGAAAGGGGTGAGGAAGGCAGGGTACTTGGTGTTCTTAGCCTGTCTTCTTTTATCGTTGAAAGCAGGGAAGTTTGAGTCCCCACCCCCGTGGGACTTCATTAATACTTCTCCCAGGTGAACTTAGCCTCACACAAAAGGGTTCTTTGTATTTTGCCTTTAACCAGCTCTTTGTTCGGGCAGATATCCAGGGCAGTAGGAAAAAAGTCAATATGCTCTGTTGAATCAGTGGCTTTCTCTTGCTATAAGTTTCAAAAGAGAGTTTGAGACAAAACGGTTACAATTGGCCATAGAAATAAATGCATGCATGTACATATGTGTATGTATGTGCAAATGAGAAAAAAGTACACAATTTACATTGAAAAATGTAAGTTTTCTTTGAAGAGGAAAACTAGACATTAGAGGGATTTTTTCATTTAAAAAATAAAATCAAATTACCCAAAACACACCAAAAAAGCCACAAGGGCTTTGCCCAAATGGATATGGCTTTTGCAGAGCTGAGCAATTGCAATTCTTATTTACAGTATCTGGTAAGATGAAAATAGCCAGAAGTTGCCCTCGTGCCCCCTGACCTGACACCAACATTTTTGCTATGTGTATGTGGCTGTGGATGAAGGGAGAAATGCAGAATTCTCTTAATCCAGGCATGTTTTCCAGAGAGGTGGAAGTTAAGGGTGTATTTGGGAGCATCTGTACCTGTGAGTTGCTGCTTGCAGAATTCACTGTGCTTGTTCTGTGGGATGCCTGGGACCACCAGCAGCTCTGAGTGCACTTTTGCTGCTCTTCTGAACCATTGTGTGTAGGTCATGTGTTAACCAACTAAATTCTGCTCATTCATCTTCTTGCCCCTCTATTGATAATTAATATCCCCAATAGCCTTGTACTGGTTATAACTTCAGGAGAGAGACTGAAAACAGGCTTTAATATGAGGTTCTTTTTAGGCATGCAAGAACAGAGGACAGGTACCGTGCTGTGCAGAGCTGTCTGATGCCATTGTGACTCCTGTCACTGATATCTGAGCACCTGTGGTTTCAAGATAGTTATTCTCCTAATACAGAAGGTAGAGAAATGCTCCTGTCCTCATTTTAACAGTGTGGCATTAAAGCAGTGGAAGCTGCATCCAGATTCATCAAAATATTTCAGTGCCTGATTAAGGACAGAACAATGATAGAATGTTTTGGGTTAGAAGGGACCTTAAAGATCTTGCAGTTCCAACTCCCTTGCAGTGGGCAGGGACACTTTCCACTAGACTAGGTCACTCAAAGTCCTGTATGGCCTGGCTTTGGACATTTCCAGGGATGGGGCATCTCCAGCTTCTCTGGGCAACTTGTATGACAATGAATACAGCAGTTTAATTATGACACTGGTGTCCTGCATGCCAGACCAAATTTCTGTCTCTAAAACAGTTCAAAAGTGATTGTTTTACATTGTAGGTGTTGCAGTGAGGTTCGTCTTCCCCAATGCAGTCATTTTTCTGAAC
Source organism: Sclerurus mexicanus (assembly GCA_013396755.1). Classification (NCBI taxonomy): domain Eukaryota; kingdom Metazoa; phylum Chordata; class Aves; order Passeriformes; family Furnariidae; genus Sclerurus; species Sclerurus mexicanus. The sequence goes on from VWZF01001862.1 coordinate 1,347,963, forward strand.
AAATATTTTTTATCCCTTGGGTAAACTTGTGTCATATGAAAGCGGAAGGAAGAAAAAGAAAAGTGCTATTGCTAGGCTAATTTTAACTTCTGAGTTTGAATAGACTGAACTCCTTCTGGAAAGACCCTCTACACTTGAGGATGGGAAAGTTTTTTTAGTACTTTTTCCTTCCTCTCATTGAGAGAATGGTGCAACAACCTTCCTAGGCAGCCATCGTGCTTTTTTATGCTAATCCAGCACTGAACTGAGGCCCATCAGTGGTATATCTTATTCTAAAGACCAAAAAGGAAAGGAGGAAAAATAAATTTTAAAAAGACCCAAACAACTTGCTTTTACATCATCTCACCAGAATGTAAACTAAAGTGAATCTTTGATGTTACGTGCACAGATGTTGTAGCCGACACGTCTCATGGCAGGCACCAAGCGAGAAGTGACGGAATGGCAGGAAGTTGAGTAGACCACAAATATCCAACGTTACAGGGATGGCCCAGAGCAGCAACCTACACAAACACAGGGATCTAACTCCACTGTTAATTAAAGCAGTGCTTTCCAAGGTTCCACAGAAAATTGGTGCCGTACATGGGGTTCTGATTTTTTGGTTGCGGTTATTGATGCTAAAGTAGAGTTTGGGGTCAATGTGGAGGCACCTGCCCAAAGAGAGATGCACTAATTGCAGTTTGCCTGCATGCAACAACCTGTGGTATCTGGGTGCTTTTGCAAGAGTTACAGATTTTTGGATCATCCAAGAGTTAGCATATGTCAGTTGTTTGCCTGTAGATTATCCCAATATTTTATGAGCTAGGGTGATACTCCTATTTCACAATTTATTAAGCTTCTGTTCTTAGAGTATCAGAAAGCGGGGAGGATGTTTTCCTCTTGTCACACAAATAAACTTCTGCAAAAATTATTTTAAAAGATATTTGGACTTAATCATGGACTTCTGACGGCACCTTTTATGCTAAGTCTTAATATTGAGTTTAAATCAACCAGTTCTCATTAGTTACGTTCATATTTCAGGTCTGGGATTTGAATGTGCAGTGTTATAGAATCAGCTGTATTGTAAAGGGGTCAAAGTAGGAAATTCAATCTAAAGGACAGTGTTGCATGAGAAATAAGAGAAACTGTGAATGTTTGTATTCAGTAAAATGCACCAAAAAGAGCCAACAAACCAATAATACCCAACACCGTTCCTTTATGCGCCAGCACAGCTTGGCTGCAAAATGACTGCATGTGTTTGCACAGTCACCACATGAAAATGTATGTTCCACCTTCATGTTGTTCATCTAATTCCCCTTTGAATCCTGAGTGGCTTTGGGAACAGTACCTTGTACCATGTTAGCAGCAGCGTTCCATCCTCTGAATGACTTCTGGGAACAATGCTTGAGCTTACAAGCTTAAAATTCTTACTGCACTCGCTGATGCAGCAAACACCAGTGGAAAAGTCTGGCTGGAACAAGCTCATTTCAAATGCAATAATAATGCTTGCAGGTGATTTTTATTTTTCTCGTGCTCTTCTCCCCACTGCCTGTGTGCTTCCCAGTGTACTGCTGGGGTGAGATGCCAGCATGCCGGATAGGGAAAATCCAGTGTTAGACCCACACAAGGATAAGTTGTTAGATGTGATGGATATAGTAAGATTCTACTGAGTGCATCCATAATACTACTGCCATTGTCCTCAGTACAATCCTTTAGCTTTTGATGGGTTTGATGTTGACAGTGGATTGTTCCAATTTCTCCAGACTTCAAATAAAAAGCTCAGGATGGTAGGAAAATGGCCAATGTATTTGGATCTAAATATTACAAAAATGTGTTTAAAAAGATACGTGCAATCTTTCAAGAAATGTAGCACAATAGCTGTTAAATGTTACCAATTTATCACCAATATTAGTATCTCTGTGTGGGGGAATATGTTTCATATCTGTACTGCTGGGAGTGTTCCCAGTGGGGAGTCGGAGGGGACATGCTTGGGACAATGCACTGTTTCTAATCAGCTATGCAAGTGTGGGTGAATGGCAGCAGATTTATCATCTGAAATTATTCCCTTCAAGTAGTTTCTTTATTATAATACCAGGAAACTAGTCTCTTTTTTGTAAGTGCTTTATTGAAATCATCTGGCCGTACTCCACCTAATAAAATGGTAGTCTATGGCTGCTGGACTTCCTGTGAGAAAGAAGAATTAATCAGATATGCATAACCCTATAAAGGGAATGGAAGTTGTATCGGTTGCTGTAACATAGTGGGAAATACGTTGGATCCAGGTGTCAGTGGGTATAGGAAGGTTTAAGCACAGAGCAGGCTGCTGGAGCCACATCCACTTTCCCCAGCTGAAGGTGGTGTGTTTGTGTAGCAGTTGCTCAGGTACTCCAGGCAAACCAAGCAGGAACACTGGTGCAAATGTTTTAGGAGTTATTTCCCTTTCAATCAGCAAAAGTAACCGTTGTTGTTCTGGGTGGAACCAAGTTCTGGCCGCAACCAAGTTGTTCTGGGTGGAAACCCTTCCAAGTGAGAGGCTTGAAAGCCCATTGTCTATTGTTTACTCAGGGCATCTTGCAGAGAAAAACTTGGTGCACCAAAAGGTGCTTCAGATATGTGCATGTTGAGCCAGCTTGGATGGTGGTGAGAGTTCTCTTCCTAGTGCCACTTGTGAAATCTAGGTCTGTATTGGGAAAAACCTTGGTTCTTGTTTGCTCTGCATGTGCTATTGTAGTTGCCTTGTTGCTGTAATATCTAAAGGGTCACTAATCATGTCCTAAGTGGCATGTCTAATACAACCCTGTGTGCTTCTCACGGGGCAAATCTCTACTGTTTTGATTTCCAGACAGGGTTTGTTGTTTATTTGTTTTTTTTCCTGAAATTTGTTTGTTGCCGTGTCTTGCAGGAAAGAGACCTGGTTAAAAACATGTTAGTTCTCTCCAAGAGAACTTCTTTTCAATGGACAAGAAAGAAAGGCAGTAAAATAAATTTGTCATTGTTTTATGCAGATGATTTCTTTCTTTACCCCCTGAAGATAGATGGGAGGAAATTATTTTATTTTTTCCAAGTGCCCGCAAGCAAATTTTAAAAAACATGAACTTGGTCTAGCTGAGCATTCTTCTCTCCCTGTCACCTGGTGGATCAAGTGAAAATGCTTGTAAGAAGGAAATAAATTCATAGAAGACCAAAATGATGAAGACTGTGAGACCATGAGGAGACCAGGCTGCAAGGCAGACTGATATGGGAAAATGTAGTGTCTGGCAGCAAGATAACAGGACTTGTGGTGTCTGTGGCCAGATTGGTTTTGATGAATGACCAGCTTAGTGGTGTTGTCTCTATGACTCACTTCTTAGCTATCTAAAGAGGTCCCAACTAAACTGTGCTTGCTATTTTACCCTCAACAGTTTTCTCTCTCCCACTGTGAGTTCATGGCTGAAAAGCACTTGAATTAGCTCTGTCTAGGGTAAAATTTTGCTTTGGAAGAGACTGGCTTTATATCAGAAACATATTTTTCTTGTTTGAAAGAAAATAATTTCCAAAAGTCTTTGGTAACATCGATCTTAAATAAGCGATAGATAATGTGGTGCTCTGTCTCCAACTATACTTGTCTTCAAAGGCAGGAGCACTTAAAATATAGCAACGAATGGGCCATTCCCTCATTTTCACCTTTCCAGAGACGCATACTTTAGCGGTCAGTCTGGAAATGTCATGTGGTCGTGGATTCCTGCTTTGAGCGGATTTTGTCTTATTTATCCCTTGCTCAAGCTGGGCTGGCAGCTGCCTTGGGACCTGATTACTTAATGCAGTGGTTCCCAGCCAGGGAGAGCAGCCTTCCTGGCAAGCGGGTCACTGAGGAGGGACGAGTTCAGAGGGGTTTCTCTGACTTCCCAGCAACGCAGAGAATAGTGGATAAAAGGCTCGCCTCTTTGGATGCTGGAAAGGAGATACCTCTCTTTTTTGCCTGTGATCACTTTGAAGGAGTTGGGCTCGATGATCCTTGTGGGTCCCTTCCAACTCAGAGTATTCTATGATTCTCTGAAGTGAAAAAAGGAGGGGGGAGTGGAAAAAAGCCTTTCCTGTGCCACAAAGCCCTGTGAGAGTGATGGATCCTGTGAAAATACTTGTGTCTGGTGGATCTGTCTAGAAGTTTAATGGTTTGCCTGCATGAGGACATTCATGTGACATAATCCAGGGTAGAAGTGTGAATTTAAAAGCGCTGCTCTGACTTGTTGTTACAGTAAGACAGCTTCAATTTTGGATAAAGGTGTCTGCCCAGAGGTCTGATGCAGTCTTAACTCATCAACTGTGAACTTGGAGTGATTTTTGCCAAGTGTCCCTGCATAGCTGAAGGGAGGCAAGATGGATAAGAAGACAAAGGAAAGTGCTTAAGATTCCTTTCTCATCAGTTCTATTAATTTTGGAAGTTTCCTCAAGCCAAATCCCCTCCCACCCTTCAGCCTCAGTCCTGGTGGCCTTTTCCTTTTCCCTGGCCCACAAGGTCCACTTCATCCTTCTCACCCTGTACACGGTGCAGTTGTAGAATTGCATGGACATTTTTATGGTTAAGTTGCAGTCCCTTATGCCCCTTTGTGAATATTGCACGTAATTTTTCATATTCTTGAACTATGTCCGCAACCCTCTGAGTGCCAGTATAAATCTGTTTGTTTTTTTTAATTTTTTTTCCTTCCCCTGATTGTGCCGAGAGTTGGTTTCTGTGATTTGTAAGGGTTAGGAGAAATGTACTGCAGTCCAGCTGTGAGCTGTAAGCCCTGTGTGTTTTTATCTGACTTTATTCAATAGCACCCCTGAGTAATACTTAGAGTGCCTTGCAGTGGGCTTCCAAACTGACTTCTGCAGACACAAACGGGCAAGGCAAAATATCTGTGGAGAACTATAAGTTCTTATATCTAACTGCAGGCTAATACCTCAAGCTACTTAGGACAGAAAGGCAAGTAGAACCCTAGAGCCAAAGCAGTCACATTGTTTTTGTCCTGTTGAAGTCAAAAGTGTTTTTTTGGCATATGGGTGACATCTGAGGTTCAAGGACCAGAGATGGCACAGCTGATGTGGGGTCTGCTGCTCCAAGAACTGTCTCTGGCCAGAGAGGAGGGCTCTGATTTTGAACCTGGGAAGAATCAGCCTCTTGCACACTAAAATGCCCCATTGAAGAAAGATGTCAGGGTTGGGGTTTTTTTCAAGACTACTTCCAAACAGCCACCCATGAATCTGCTTGTGAGAACACATTTGGTGGTGTCTGTAGAAAATACCTTAACTTCAAGCAAATTATGAATATAAGTTTCTATTAATATCCACCCTTTACTAGCTCAAGTCACTGACAGTGGGAACAGGCTCTGAATTAGCCTGAGTGACATGAGTGAAGCAGTTGTTTTTTTTTTTAAATCTTATTGTGTGGGAAAATCTTATTGTTTTGGGGAAAACATTAAAAAATAGAACTGGATTAGTAACTAGCTTTGCCGTTTTGAGCCTTTCCTGACATCTTCCTATGTTTTTTCTGAACTTTTGTTTTTAATGAGATCAAGGGGTGCTGTATTTCTCCCTGACTCGTGGTTTGCAAAAGTGAGAGCACAGAGTCTTTTCACACACCATCACTTGTGCAAGGGGTGTTGGAACACAGGTTCCCGTGAAGCTCGCTGAAAATGCAGCCTCTGCTTGGGCTCAGCCTACCAAGAGCAGCCACACTGCGGTACCTGGAACAACTGGAAGGGGGAAAGTTTCTGGACTTGGAAAAACAGTTCTGGGAAGAAATATTCAATTATGGCTTTTGGTGTGGGCTCAGGACTGGGAGTCTCAGCCTGGCATTTGTAAGGGAGTTTCTTCTTTTCAGTGCATTTTGGACGTCTCCTCCTTTTGTGTTGCTCCCTGTGTTTTGTCTCTTTATTCATCTATGTCAAATTGCACTATGGCAAATTTTGAATGATGAAAATTGCACCCTTCTCTGTACTGTAAAAATTCCAACTCCGTTTAGGGAAAATTATCTCTTTTTATCAAATGTGCCCAATGACAAGTTTGGGTCTCTGCTATGGATTTGGTACACAGGAGCTCACAAAACATGCTGCTCCATCCTTGCCATCTGTCATTGGTACTGTATGTGTCACTCTCTATTTGTGCCTTGGTGTTGGCTCTGTCCTCTGGTCTTCAGATAACACAAGTATTCCCTGGCAAAAGCATGGTCAATATCCTTCCCACCAGCTTGTCCACTTAAATGCCTCTGAAATACTTGCAGAACAGGCAAGTGTCTCCTATTTTGCATCCCTTTGGACTAGAATTAGTTTTTAACCCTGCCTGATTTCTTATCTGTGGCTCATTACATTCATTTGTTGCCACCTCTTTTCTTCTCATCTCTGTTTCTTATAGAGAAAAATTTCTCACCATACATTGCTTGGAATATGATTGAAATATTATGCCCCAATCCTACTCTAGGGTCCTTATGTCAGATCCTTTTCCATGGATTGGGAATACATAAATTGTAGATTTCAGGATTCGGGTGACTCTTTGAGCATGTAGGACCATGTGGGTATTTGGCTGTTAAGTGGCTGATCTGGGAGGTGGTGTGGTAGAAGAGGGAAGCTGGTCCCTCAGGCAAGGGAGATATCCTTTCTTATCTTTATTTAATTAAGGTGGGTCTGATTTTAAACATGCTGAAGTCTAGTGAGCCCTCAGGATGAGGATGTGAAGTGACTTGTAGCTGAGCCTTTTCTTTCCCCACTTTTTGTTCAACTAGTTTCAGCTCACCCATTGTTTCTTTGCCTGAAAGAAAAGCTCCTGTTACACCACTGGAACACACAGTGTGGGTGGCTTTGGGAAGCAATGCCTGCTTGGTCCCAAGTCGGACAGGGATGTGGGAAGCAGCGATAGTAAATGTTTGTTTTAAAGCAGAGATCCTAGGTATTATTTCCTTCCTTGCTATTGTCTTAAGTGTGGGTGAGTAACACAAATCCAGTGAAAATGTATCATACAACCAAGGAATAACCTGCAATGTGCTCTCAGACCTTGAGTTTGAAAACTGTTGGCATTTCGCTGTTTCTCTTGGGAATTATACAACAAAGCACTCTCCACTGGAATATCTTGAATAAGTTGGTGAGTGAAATTGCTGTGACAAGGCAGTTGCTGTCCCCAGGGCAGGCTGCCCTCTGGCTCTGTGGGGCAATGGAGCTGCTACTTGGAGCATGACGGCCAGAAGGTGCTGGGCTGGCCTCCATGCAGCTGGATCTGCTCCAGTCCGCTCCTTCCCTCCAAGGGAAAGGGGAATTTTAGAGGGATGTCGTGTGGGGGGCAGGATCAGCTCACACTATACAGATCTTCTGCACCTGCTGCCCTGGGAAGCTGTGTTACACGGAGGTGGTGTACAGTCATCTTTGCTTCCTCTGCCCGAATTTTGCACCATGTAGCTCATCCTGACCTTCACCTCTGCCCCAGCTCTACTTCATGAGCTTGTTTTGTTCTCTTTGACGTGTTCCCAAGTACGTTTTAATTGATTCTGCCTCCTTCTCTCCATCAGTCCCCTGGCTATTGTTCATCTATTCTTCGTGTACAAACAGAAATAAACAGTTGAAAAGTGGTACAAGTCCAGGTCAGAGCTCAGCTAATGCCTTCATCTTCAAAGGCTTTGGCTATCTGGACAAAATGCTGCTAGTCGTGCTTACCTTGAGATGTTCTGGCAATGAGGCAGATGTTTTTGTCTACTGGCCAGGATCCTAGGTTTCCCCCCTTGGGTTCAAAGGCAGGGCTGTTACCTCCAGAGCTGCTCAACACTTGGAAATTATTTCGTGAATCATTTTCCCTCTGTGCAACATCTTTGTTGCTAGAATGAAATAATCAATTTCACTTGTTTTTTTTCCGAGAAGAGGGTAGTTGTCTGGGCGTTGTACGTGCATTTGGTGGGAGGCCATTCTCTGTGCTGTTTCAAGGAGGTAATTACAATCATAGCTTACAAATCACTGGGGAGGTATAGGACTGTCCTTTCGTAATGCAGCTTTTTGCAAATAAGTGATGATTATTTACTTCCTGATGGTGCAATTGTATCTGGTCTGAACTTACCATTCAGATTGCATACTGCTGTGATTATGGATTTGCTTCTCTGAGGCTGCCAGACAGGTCCAAGGAAGTATGTGTGAGCTGACCTCTAGCAGAGGCCCTCCAATTGTTGTTTCTTGCCCCTTAGTCCCATTCCCAAGCTGTGGTATTGCTAAGGCAAAGTTTACCACCTGAACTACCTCGGCAGGGCAGAGGACAGTCATGCTGGAGTACAGTTTATCCTGGGGAAGATATTTTGGTCAGTTTGTTTAACTAAGTGCCAGTGACATTGTGGGGGGATTCACAAGGTTAGAGCCAAAATGCAGTGGCTTCAGTGGTGTATTAATAGACTCATAACTACTAATGACATTTCAAGGATTAGACACAACATCACTCAAGTTTGAATTTGAGGTCTGGGAGCAAGCTGGCGGAGATCGGTTCTAGTTGTGAAATATCTGCAATTGTTAGAGCATCATAAAAGGGGTTGACTCTGAGATGATAAATGATGGTGGCTTACACAAAAGAACAGTGCCAAGAAAAAAAGCTGAACTGTTTTGTTCACAATATTTCCTCCTTTTACAAACAGAGGAAGCAGTGGCTTTGGAATTAACAACACTTATTGCAACAACAAAGCTACCTATATTTTCAACAGGTCAAAATACTGCAGGAAAAATAATTTATTGCTCTCTGTGAAATTGGCACCAAAGGCAACTGTGAGTCAGGTCTTGTTAAACCCAGGACTGGGGGGTCCTCCCTCTGGCTATGGGTCCCCACAGAGCAGTTCCGCCGTTTGCCCACTGCAGGCTCGTGTTCCTGTCCCATGTTCCCAAGCTATTTGGCTACGAAGCAAGGATGGCAGAGGCCTCTTTGGCTGAAATCGTTCTGAGTTTCACTGAATAATTAAAAAAAAAGATGAAAGGAAGCCTGGAATGTGTTGGTTAGGATGCTCACTTGGAAGAGGAGATACTGGGATCCAGGCCCTAGAAATCACATTGGTATTGTTTAAATACTGAGTAAATACTTAGGTTAGGCTGTCAGATCCTGCTGTGATGACAAGGTACTCAAATACTTTGGTATCTTTAGTTATCTAAATAGATGTTTATCTACCTAAATTTGGTATGGTCCTAGCGAGATATTCTTCTAAAGCATCCAGGACCCCTGAAACACCAGCTGTATGTTTATGTAGCTTCAGTGTCTTTCTGCCATGAGTTTTCTGAAGTTTCTCTGATGGCCATAGCGTTTAGGGATGATATTTAAATCCACTACTTGAATTTTGGAGAGGTCTGACATCTGATTTAGCCCTATTACACTCACAGCTGGTGTATTCCTCAAAGAGCCGTCGTCAGATATGCCCAAGTTCAGGGATTTCCAGTTCTGGATAGAGACAATACAACATTTTTCCTCTACACTTGATGATCCACTTTATTTGCCCGTGTGCTCCATGCAGCCTGGTCACTTGTTGTTGCTGCCTGATGTTGGGTACCCAAGTTACCTATGCCAGCATCTGAGATTCAAGCTCTTGAGCTCAGGTGTGTTATTTGAAGTGCTGAGTTCCCTCAGTCCATCTCTGAAGCAGTTCTTGTGTCTGTAGCTTCATGCAGGCAGAAAGCTGATGGAGACACGGTTGAGCGAGAAGGATGTGAGTGTCTGCTGTGTATGATTTTGCCAGCATTGTGAAATCAAGTCTTGCAAACTGAGTGCTGTAATTGTGCCTCATTGTGAAATCAAGCATAATATGCCCACATTCATGCTTTGTGTTCTGATGGAAAGGGCACTCACCAATACATTTGGAACTGGGAGATGCACGCAAAGCCAGGAAGAATCTTTTCTTAACCTTAGCACCTCTGTATTTTTCTTGCATTCAGTCTATGCAGTTGTATATAATCCAGGAAGGAAACTTCTCCATGGGGAAAAGTGGTATGTTCAATCTTACCTATAATTGAAAAAAATTAACCCAAAACCCACTACAGAGCAGAAAACTTACGCATGTTTCTAAATGTTAGGGAGTAGGGGAGTATACACCCTCCAAAACACCTGTACTTAGGTGCACATTACAGTGTGAATGAAATATTCAAACAATTTGGATTGTTTTATTGTGCCTTCAATTATCCTGGCTCATGGAAAGTTGTTGCAAATTAAAGTGAGCTAGTAATAATCCTCCAAGTATCCATCAGTGCTCCAAGCAGAACCAAAATAGGCTTTAATGGCTCACACACACCATGTGCCTCTTGGTGTGATGGCATGAGTTGAGCTTCATTGTGTTATGGTCTGTCTTGGTGTGTCAGTAAGTATTGGGACCTGAAGACAGGTAAATCTTTCCTCAAAATACATAGCCAAAAAGAGAGCTTTTGGGACACGGTGACTTTTTCAAAATTGCTTTATTTGCATGTGTAACTAGAAGGGGACTGAGCTCCTCTTGAAAAAGCAGAGCAAAGCAAACTCCCATTTAACCTCCTAGAAAAGATTTAGCTCCTTGACTTTAAATGCAAAAAAGAAAAAAAGTTTAATATAAATGCATCCTTCACCAAAACTTGTTCACCATTAAAACTTATCTCTGAGCTTGCAATTGCAGAATTTGATGTTGTAAGCATAGTAGAGCCATATAGCACATAGTTTAAAGCAATTTACAGTACTGAGAATCTAATAAAGGTAGCTGACAAGATAATTGCCAAATTATATGAATGCATTACCACCACTTGCACACAAGTGCTCTTTAATTATTTTTTGGCATCTGAGGAAAGGAAGAGGAATGCTGAGTTAATAGACAACATGTAATCCATCTGTGTTTGTTTTGGTGCATCCTGGATTTGTGGAAGATACCGACACGAGATGTTGCCTGGGGTACAATGACCTTTGTGCACAGGAAAAAAATTGCCACTCGCTAGACTAATAGTGTAAAACAAGAGAGTTGCTTGTCTTTGGATTATGACCCGGTCACCTAAAGCATGTGGGAAAAATGTGTTCAGATAAAGGCTACAAAATTGTTAACACTTTTAATTATGTTTAGATTACAAAGCATTGTACAACTAGCAGTGTCCATGTTATTGAAAACCTTATCAGCTGCCATTCAGTGAATGCTCCCACTAATAAAGCACTTTGTGGAATTTCTGCATGTATTTGTGCCTGGTGTTTGTCCAGCCACATCTCAGGGATTTACTTCTGAGGCATCCATCTGATCCTAATCCCACCCAACAATAGCCATTTTATTCTATTATGCTCTATCACACAGTAATTAAAAAAATTATTTCCATGCTATCGTTATTATTGTCTGTGAATACATCACAGATGAAAATAGGAAAAATATTTCTTGTTGAGACAGTCATCTGTGGTATTATTCAACCATTTGTCTGTTATGCTGTCTTGATCCATTTAGAAAATGACTTCAAGTTAACAGTGATATGGAACTCTTTAATAGCATCATTGTCTGATTTCATTCTCTCCATTTTTTTTTTTTTAAATTAAGTCAGGAGTCTATTCTGTGAGGGATGAAAGTAAAATGATCTTCATTTATAATGCCCTGTTCAAAGCTTGCTGCTTCAGATGGTAGAAACAAAGGGCTTAATGAAAACTGACTTAATTTAGAATAGGAAGTATTAGTTATGCATTTCTTATGGATAGGACAGATAGATGGATAATTCTTGGAAAAGTCTGCTCACTGGCAGTGCAGAATACCAGGATTGTGTGACAACATAGCTCTCCCCGATTAACCTGTTCAGCAACCCCAAATATGCCCTGTGGAACGAAACCTGAAAACCTGAGTGGGAGGTCTGGTTCTGCAGAAGGCACCAGCCAGGCTGGGGAGTCATGCTAGTGTTCAGCCTCGTCCTTTTAGTGTGCTGGGAAGGGAGCACAGCTACAGAAGGAGAGTGGGAAGGCATGGAGAGGAGCTTGAGGAGAGGCAGTCAGTCTTGTGGCTGTGCCATGACCTCGAGCAGAGCACTCTCCTTATCTGTAAGGAAAGGGTGAGATCGTGAGCACACGGGGCTGGAGACACATGGCACAGTTTTATTGGATGTGTTCTGATGCCTGACGCAACCAGGTTCTTGGGGAGAATAAAAGCTCCAATAATGTGCACAGAGCAGGGAAGTGATGACAGATAGTAGATATCTGCTCATTGAATGCTCATTGGAAATCCTTTCCTCTCAGAATCCAAAAGCTTGGGCTATTTTACAGCCCAAATCTAGGTTTCCAAATGAAAGCTTCCAAGAAAAACAAAGGCTTGTCCTGAGGTGCTATTTGAAAGCCCTGATTTTGACTTGTGGTCATGGGAACACACTTGGAAAAAGCTTTGGGTGGTGATGATTGTTCAACAGACGTCAGGAGGCTGCACCTTTTTTTTTTTTCCTCCTTCCCCTCACCTCCTTTATTTCATTTTGGGGTTCTTTTTTAGCTCTTTTGAACTTCATGGGTTTTTTCAGCAGTGCAAGGCAATCACTTCTTCAGTCAGTGGTGTCATGCTCTTTAGAGACATGTAGAATTTGAGATTGAGAGGGCTAAAAGAATTCTAGGTTTTCAGGTAGTTGTAATACCTGAAAGAAAATGAAAACTCATTCAGAGGGTTTGTGCCCACCATTCCAGCAGGCGGTAACCCCAGGAGCCAGCACAGCCTTCAAGCAGGCCCACTATACATCTGCTCTCCCTGGGACAAGTTCCCAGCACCTGGCTTCGCTGGGCATGCAGGTTCACTGCTTCTGCCTGTGCTACCTGAATGCAGATGTTTCTATCACACAGCAGTTATCTGACTTGGTGTGCATACAACAGCACTGCCAAAACAGCTGGATCAGCTTAGAGTGCTGATGGGACAAGGTACCACACAGCCTTGTCCCAGATGAGGTTACCACAACCATCGGACTCCATACAAGGAAGCTTCTGATGGCAATGTAATTGTTTTGGCTTAAAACATTCGGTTTTGAAGGTATGAGACTTTCATGGAGGTCTTCTGTTTGTTCTGAGTCAGGCCCGTGCTTACAGCTGTGGCCATCCCATCTGTTCTCATTAGTTACTCATACTCAATCATCCCTCTGATCTGACCTCCAGATTTACCTCTGGTTCAAGCCCATGGTGCAATTGCAAGTTAATTGACTACCAAGGTGCTTTTCCTGGATAGGCATTTTGAGACCAGTTTCCTACTTGGTCTTGCTGCTTCCTACTCGTATCCAATTTCCACTGCCATTGTTGGCTTCAATGGGAAATCTTCCTCCATGTGTTTGGCAACATTAGAGCAAAGCCTGCAGCTCTCAAAGCAGCACACACCTTTTGGGGGGAATGGCAAAGGGATGTTTTCAAGAGCATCATATTAGCATTGTCTCCAGCACAGAATAGCTCAACCTTACATTAACTTTCTATGCTCAGAAATGCATGTCTGGGGAGCATAAGCTGGTTTTCCAACAGTATTGATCCTTTAGGGTGCTTGAACATGTGCACTGCCTGGGCACCAACATACAATGAATAATATAATTGCAGAAGCTTTACCAGAACATAGGTACTGAAGTGATCTTGGTCTTCAAGTATTGTCTTAAGAGTTGTTTTGAAGGCATGCTGTCTTCTGTGATCCTTTTGGTTTGCAGGTTCATCAGGCAGAGCTGTACTGTGGTTGGTGGGAACACTATAAGAGCACTTTATCACCCTTAAAAAGAACTAATTCCCATCAATTTTCTTTATTTCTCTGCATTTTTAGTCAATCAAAAACTAAGACAAAGATATCCTCAGTGTGCAAAAATTTGTGGAAGGTGTGAAAATAATTACAAAAAATCTTCACAGTTACTTGAAAGATTACTTATTTCTTCCCACACACAATTTCTACTTTCAGAAATCCTTCAAGTATGTTTTCACTCATGCTTTGAATAATCCATACATGTCACCAAATTCTGGTTCAATTTTTGCTTTCTCTTTTTAAATAAAAAAATAGGGTAAGCTAAAGGCTGTGTTTTCTCTCAGCAATTTTGTGTATCTCTCGTTTTAAACAACCCTCCAATTATGAGTAAATTATTTCTCATCGCATTTTTCTTATCTCATGGGGTCTCTGAATTGAGTTTCACCCCTGTGCAGTTAAGAATTTAACACTTTACTAAAACCTGCTTAAAAGAAGAGAGTGAGTGTTTCTCTCAGATGTAAACAACTGTAAATTTATGCTGCTGTTATTTTCTGGAGGGTTGTGAGTGACTTTATTCAAGTAATGCAATGGTCTGGAGGTCTGTGAAATATCTAGTGCACATAAAGTTAAACTTGGATAAGGGGTTGTGGCATCTGGACTTTGGTTTCAAGAATATATTTTGTAAACATAAATATTGTCTCTCATTAGTATGCTTCAATATTTGCTTAAAATGTTGTTTGTGTGAATTTCCTAGCAGAAAGATTTGCTAACAGATTATGCTTGGGGAGCAGCAAAACTGAAGCAAACTCCTTTGCAGGGTAGGAAAAAGGACACACAAGGTACTACAGAGAGTAGCCATCCAGTTTGCACTGACAGCATTTGCATTTCAATGCATTTGTGATTAAAAAAGGAAAAATATTACAGAGCACAATAAGAGCCGGGCTGGGGTCTCTCCTTGACTTCGAGGAGAGAGCAAGTATGAAGACTCCCTTGCTCTCATAATTTATTTCTCTGTTTACCATTCATGCTACTTTAAGTAGTTAGGCTGCTAGCAGGTAGAATAACAACTGATTAAAGCTATTTCTATTTAGCTGTAACTAATAGGCATAAATATTTATTCTGTAGTTATCAGTAAAATATATTTTTCTGTAAGTACCAATAACAAACCAATCCCCTAATTACGACATAAAACAGCTGGTGACATTCACAGAAACATTTCCCTTTGACAGATAACTCAGAGAGCAGAGAACAGTACTATTTTCATTTGGACTCTTCCAAAGAAACAGGAGAATAGGAAGGGAGTTTTAAAATTGTATTCTACATGCACAATTACTCCCACATTGTTTTCTGTCCAAGATTATAAACAATGTTTATTTGAGAGGCTTTAGATTTATTAATATTTCAAATGCTGTAGGGAATGATTAAAGATATTGAGCATTAGTCTTGTGGTGGGACATCTGAGGCACTTCCAGCTTGTGCCCCACAAACCAAACCCTGTGGGATCACTGAAGTCTGTAACCCTTCTGCTGCTCCCAGATCGTTTGGTAAAATTTTCATCAAATACCCAGCTCTTTTTGATGTCTGCCTATGTGGTGCCTGTCAAGAGCTGCAAAGATGGATTGGTGTTGGATAACTACTGTTTGGATCCAAAAGGCTTTTAATAGCTGTGTTACAATCCCTAGAAACTGCTTGGGGATTCTTTAACTGTAGTTAATGAATGTGCCTCAGTAAGGAGAATAAAATAAAGTCAGAGAGGGCTGAACTCTTCCAAATGGTTTGCAAATCCTAAACACGGGATCGATTCTACTCTAAACTTCATCCAGCAGTTTATAAATTGATATGTGAAAGAGGGTGATAGGAAGATATGGCTTATGGTCAGCCCTTGTCTCATGCTTTTGAGAACAAGCAGACTCAAATTCAAAGCATCTGTTGCAAAACTAAATGAAGTCTAGTTTAAATTTATTTCTAGAAAAGTTGTCCATTGGGACACTGCTGCAGTAAGTTGAATATTTATTTCTGCTGTGAGACATAATCTGCTGTGTGCTTTTGATTTCTGAATGTCTGCGGGCCAAATCTCAGTTGCTCTCAATGGGTATAGCTGTTCTCCCTTCTTTTGTTATGGGAATTTTTGCTTGAGAACTCAAACTGTGGGAAAGATAATGTTTTGGGTTTGGGTTTTTTTTTATTTTGTGAGAAGACAACTTTGGATGGGTTCATTTTTTGGTGGATTTTGGGTTTTTCCCTTGTGGAGACAGGGTCAAACTACAAGTAGAATACATGCAGGAGTGATATTCTCCTGTGTCTGGCAAAAAGCCTAATTTAAATAGTTTCCTTGATTTAAAAAAAAAATGGACTGTTCCACTGAAAGTTATTCTTTTGTTTTGCTCAAGTTTCTGTTCCTCTGGGCACAATAATATTTCATTAACAACCTAAACATTTTCATTCAAAACGGTGCCACTGCTCCTTGATGGAAGTGTGAGGACTTCATCCTCCAATCCAGGCTCCCTGGCTGAACTGACATCCGTTATGCAGAGGAACATAAACTCTTCCTTTGGCTGGTTTCAAATGACAGAGATTTGGGGCTTGGGAGGTCTTTTGAGGGTGTTGTGGGGTTTTATGTTGTTGGATTTTGGTGAGGGTTTTTTGGTGTTTCTTTTAGGAAGAAAATATTTTAATTTTGACATTTCTAGCTTTGATGTACTTTCTCTCAAAGTTCGCAGTAGGCTTTTTGGCTCAGTAATCACTTTTCCCTTGAGAGAAGGGTTATATATGGGGCTACTTCCGTGACCTCCTGAAACATCTCCACAAAGGATCTCCAGTGTCACTTATTGCATGTGGGAGAAGGTTTTTGTGGAAACAGGGACATGCAGGAAGAGCAGGTACGTATCTGTTTATGCACCCTATTCCTGGTGCCCCATGCTCTGTGGTTCTCAATGTGACAGTGGTGAGATACCTTTATAATGTTGCCATTTTAATATGGAGGGTTTAGGGTTTTTCCAGGATTTTCAGCCGTTATTTCTCAGCTTGTTGTCTAGCTACTTCATAGCTAGACATAGAAATAATTCATGTGGTTTGGACATCTATTCAGGAGAAGGCTTAAAGTTTAACTTTTCAACTGTTCAGTTTGTGTATGAGAAATTTTTTCCCACTAGCTTTACTTTGGGCTATTAGCCATAGCTGTATCTGGGCCAAGCTTTTTCATGAAGGATCAAGAATTTACTGAGTACATATGTTCATTTTTGTTCCCTTGAGACTACCTTTCTCCTGCAATCCAGCCTGGAAAAGAAACTTCCCACTGAAACGGCCTTGACACTATGCACAACACTTCCTATCCTCCCTATATTCATCCTCTTGGGTTTTTCAGAAAACCAGCAGGGCAGCATACAAAACTGCAAGTAAAATGCATCTTTACAGTTATGTAACTCATGGATAAAACTCCCAATTTAAATGAATAAATGTAAACGTTGGACATGTGTCAGGTGACAGAATAGAACTGCTCACCAACTTAGTTGATATGCAGAAATCTTTCCTGCTTCATTAGTGTTGATACAGTGTGCTGGTCTGAGCTTTAGAAACTTGGAAACAAATTTCTATTCACAGAGGGTCAAAACTGGAAAATTCAAACCGAGACCTCTGCCAGCTGCTTGCTTTTTCCAGGCCCTCAATAGCCATTACATGTAACCAGGCTGCAGAGCTGGATGTCTCTTACTTGCCAGGATGTATCTATCACCAGATTTTATTATGGGTTATAGTTGTCACTTTTTCAGAATAGATGGGAACCACAGTTTAACAAATTTTGGGAAGGATGGGAGAGGCTGAGAGATGATTCAGCTCACAGGGTGATTACAGGGATGCATCTGGGGGAGGTACATAAAAGATTTTCCTTGGTAAATCCACAATTGGGGTGCTTTCAGCGCAGAGATGAGCCCTAAAGCCTGTTGTGTGTTGGACAAGTTGATTTCTACTGGATGTGGCTGTACAGCAAACATCTTGTAAAACTGCTTTCCTTGCTTCTCAAACCCAGTTTCTTCTAATATTTCCCTTTAAGTTTTTCATGAATACTTGTCTTGACGCGGGATGCTGGGTTGATTGCTTAGTTCTAGAGACACAGTGGCATTTGCAGTTGGGTCTGACTTGATGTAGTGATTTATCAGTTTGTCCTACTTCTTGAGAAGATGAAAGTGCCAGCTGAGTGAAAACGAGACGAAACCTGATATATTTGTAAAGAGGTGTTTCTTGGACACTGACGTCTGTATGCAGGGTGCTCAAATCTTGCTCTGAGCTGTGAACCCTCTTCATGCTGAATTTTTTTTTCTTTAAACCAGACAAACTGAACACACTCTGGCTTTCAACAGAAGACAGGGTACCCAGGAAGAACACAATAGTTCTCAGCCCACTGATTTTTCTAACTTCATCCTCCAGAATCCTGTCCTGTGCCACTAGAGTTTCCCAGGAAACATAGCCTTGCAACAGAGCCAGTTAGGGTCTGTGAATTATTTACTGTTTAAGATTACCCAGTTTGAAGCAGATTTTTCAGCAAGAGTGGAGGGCTCCAGCTACTTAGGTCTTTTAAGAAGTCTTAAACTTGAGAACCAGAAATCATGCAAGCAACTTATTATACCTGAAACTCTGGGCCGTTGTTCAGTCCTTGGAATTCACACCAGTTTCCTGTTTCTGTTTGGGCTGTGCATAGCTACAGCAGAAGAACAGAAACTCTATACTCCTCCACAGCCATCCTTGGTGTGCCTCCTGGGTCCTCACACTGTGGTGTTTGCATAGCTCTCAGGTGCAGCTGGTTGTCATCTGCCTTTCCTCTTTCCTAAGCCAAAAATTGTACAAGTTTCTCTGCTGGTTTTAATAGGGTATTCTGTTGGTGTTAGTAAAAAGGAAGTTGCTAAAGAATATGGATGTGAAGCAGAAGTTTTCATGGGTTTGGGTTTTATCTGAGTTGGCTAGACGTTTTGGACTGAAAGCTTCGTAGAAATGAATTTTACCTTTAAAATAAACAGTCTCACTTTTTCTATAGCTGTTAACTGCATACTCTGTGCCCTGGATCTCCAGGGGCTCTTGTGTTTTAGTTCTCAGTCACAGAGTGTGACTGACCAAGGACTGAGATCTACAGGTCAGAATCCCTACAGTAATTCTATCTTCTCCTCCAACTGATTGCCAGGCAGGATGCAGATGTTTTCACGTTTTCCTACTTGTTGATATCAGGACATCAGTTTGTAGGTTATTGCCTGTGGCAAATTCTCCAAGTGTGTTCGAAGTTGCTGGTCTAATTTTTCAGGAATCTCAGTGTAGTGTCACTGGAGTTTGAAATCAGTAAGCTTCCTTGTTTTGTCCTGTGGGGATGGGGGTTAAAAGTCCTATCCATAGATTAAGAAACAAACAAAATCACCCAAAACTGCTTCAATTGCAAATGCTACATAAACATTCTGTATAAGAATGTGATAGGCGAAGCAGAATAAGTCACTGCAATTTGCAGAGCTCGTATTTGGTATTCAGCTTCCAGCAAGAATAGAAATTTGATGGTTTTGCCCACTATTTTGTTGAAGACTGTCACTAAAAATGATAAAAATGACAAGATGACAAGACCACATGTGCACTTAAGGGAGGAAAAACAAAAGTGCAGGATAATTCAATCCATAGATTTAATTTTCATGCTCTTTCAGTCTCTAAGGGCTTGCATGACTGACAACTCTAATAGCAAAAATCTGGATCCGAGGGTCTTCCTTCACTGACCCAGCAAACCTTTGCCAAGTCATGATGGCTGCCTGATGCACAGCCTGAGTGTCAGCTGAAGAAAGAGAAACACCTGGGATTCAAGAGCTGAAAAAGACATTTTAAAAAGGAAACAGAAGATGAAGTGGAAGGTCACAGGCAAAGAGCAATGACTGGGGTAGCTAAAGCTATAGCAGGATGGAGGAACAGACATTGTTAGAGATGAGACTGTTCCTGCCTCGTGGATTATAAAGATTTCCAGCCTGGGTTTTCACAAAATCTCAGAATATTCTGAGTTGAAAGGGACCCACAAGGTCCTTGAGTCCAACTCTTAAGTGAATGACCTACACAGGGATCAAACCCACAACCTCAGTGCTATTAACACCATGCTCTAACTGAGCTAATCTCAGGATTTTGTCACTGTTGATGCTGTGCTGTTGTGATACTACTCATTCAGGACTGGATCTTCTCTAAACATCCATCATGCAGCAGTTCTCTGGGCAATGGGCAGTTCTCTAACTCTGAAAGGAGGACCAGCTTCACCTCAGTGTAAGTGCCAGGTGAAGGATGCACCAGGGAGCAGTGGGCTGTAAGGAGAAAGACTGTTGCCAACTGGGAATGCCACAGAGCTCATCTGCAGATTTGAGCTCCTATTTAATGTGATTTCCAGCAAACCTTTAATGGAGTTGATGATTATGGCTGACTAGCATTCTTACGTCGCTTTTATCTGGATCTCTCTCGTCTCACCCCATAAAAAGTGGATTTTATGAAGATGTGGAGTAGCCTACTGCACGAGTGACACATCACCTCCTGAAATCTAATAGAGCTGTCATCCTTGTGTTGCTGTTATATCTGTGAAAGCGATCAGCTGAACATCTGTCCCTCCGTATTTTATACATTACAAACCACTCTGCCAACTCCCTCCACCCAGCCAGGTTCCCGGAAATGCTGCATTTTAAATGCTTTTAGAGTGGGAGGAAAGAGGGAGTGTTTTTTTCATTTTTCAGTCAGCTGCATCTGATAAAACAACAATTTGTAGTACTGGGTAACCCCAAACATGTAAAAGCTGATTTGCAAGCCATGCTGCAGTATTATAAAAAGGACTGGAGCTCTTCAAAACTCATTCGATTGGAATCACATTGGGCCCAAATTTGGCAAGAAAACCACCTAATTTCAGTGCTGAAATCTGTAACAAACTGGAAGTAATTCTCCATTAGCATGGAGTTCATATAAATCAAGGCTTCTGCTTCCAAAACTGAATTACCCACAACAGCACAAGCTATTGTTGCTTTTAGGAGCAGACATCCAAACCCAAGCATGTCCAACTCCAGGTGTTCAATGCTGTAATGGAGACCAGGTTTTTTTGAGACATTTGGATAAGTTAAACAGCACATTAAGCTTTCCTGAAAAATTTGGTCCTCTCTTGAAAAGGATTTTAACTCTTTCAAAAAAAAAAAAAAATCAGACCTGTTCTGATTCTGAATATTCTTAGAAAGTACATTTTATGACAGGATCCTTGTATTTGGCTTGATGATGCCCACAGGAAAGAGTTGCAAAATGCTCCTAAGCCTGGACCAGCAGCAGAAGGCTGGATAAAGCAGTGATGAAACAGGGAGCAGGAAGGGGACCAGACTGCAGGGCATGGCCAGAGGAGCTTCCTTGGCAAGTCCCTCTCCCCCCCTGCCACATGCACTTGGGTAACACAACTTCATCACGTGCACCTCAAACAGAATTTCATCTCCTTCTAGAATGAAGAGCTGAGTATTATTATTAAAATCAATGAGATTTCATAGAATTAGCTGTAAGCTGGCAAACACAAAATAACTGACAGGTTTTTTTTATCCTTGTTTTCATGGTTTTTTACCTAAATAGCAGCAGGTGTTTTGGGCTGCCCTGTCAGCATTTCCATATGGGTCAGAAACTAAATCAGCTAATAAACACTGAAAAGAAGTAATTAATCACACTTGCAGTACTTATTTCTCTTTGCTGATACTGCATTTATTGTCATTTTTGGGCTGTACCTGCCTGTGGGACAGTTTCCACGTTAGCATCCCTGGCCTTCTGTTTACAAGTTGATGTGAGTGAAGGGTGAACATTCTTTTCTATCCTTAATTCTAAATGTTACAGTGCATTGTAGGGTTTTTTTTTTTACCAGAAATATCTTTGTTTACACATTGCTGGAGAGCCAAAGCACGTGCAAAGATGCTGTATGTTTAGTACACTGCAATTGGGATGGACATGGGATATGGTGTATTTGTAAGCTCATCTTGAGGGAAAAGTCCCAGTGCAGCTAGTTTATTAGCTGTGATGGTTCTTGATTTCTTGAGAAGCTCACCCTGTTACACCTGCCAGAAAGACTGTCTCCTGGAAAAGCTAAGGCAGTTTATCTCAATAAATACTTGGTTATAACATAAAGTACACTTGCTGGCTGTGTACTTGTAATCAAAATGGGATAAGACTAAATTGTGTGTGTCTGCAGCCTGATTATGTGCTACTGATAAACTCATAATCAAAGAAGTAAACCCCCTTTGAAGATCAAAGGAGCTGTTGTTCGTGTGTACAAAATATCTAATTACTAGCAATGGACTACATTGTCTTGCAGCACCAAATACAATCAGTGAAAGAAACAGGAACGGGTGAGATGGATGGAAAGATGGACCTTTAGTACTCTCTTCTCTGGCCTTGGGCGCTCTGACCCAGTGTTAGGAGTAAAATATATGTTGTTGCAGCCAGCATACCTTCAGTTCCTCTTCCAGACTTTCAGTCAACTGGAGAGACCTAGGAGGAACAGTGAAACTGTCAGACGTGTTTTGTCATGGAAAGTTATCCTGTCTTCTGGAGAGAAAAGAAAGCTGTACTTTCTCCCTCTGCTTCTCATTTTCCCATTGCAGATGTGGCCAAGAACCAGGGAAAAAAAAAATACTTAGCTATGACATGTCTCATCCTTATATTTTCCA
The DNA here is from genome assembly GCA_013396755.1 of Sclerurus mexicanus. Lineage (NCBI taxonomy): Eukaryota > Metazoa > Chordata > Aves > Passeriformes > Furnariidae > Sclerurus > Sclerurus mexicanus. The sequence continues at coordinate 1,370,241 of VWZF01001862.1, forward strand.
GTATTTTTCACGTTGCAGGGTTTAGCCTTCGTTCTAGTCCTAACATACTTTCCAGTTAAGAGCTCTCAGTGCTCGCTCTTCCTTGGAGGACATACTCTCAGCATCTCCCACCAGGACCATAACCCTATCTGTCTCCTGATGTTTGGGGGACAGAGGGAATTTTTGTAGACTCAGGGCACACAGTTCAAGGAGTCCCTGAGACAAAAGTAGCTGTGTGCCAAGATCAGTGCTGACGGGGTGTGGAGGGGTTTGATTAATACGATGAAACTTCAGCTGTGTCTGCCGGAGGCTGATACTTAATCACAAAAAAAGAAAGTTCTAATAAGATAGATGTTTGGGAAATGCTATAGGTGGCCTCATGTTGTCTGGGGCATAGGGAGGAGAATACATCTGCACAGGCCAGATATTATGTTGCTGGTAGATATTGAAAAGCATGAGGAAAAGAATAATTTGAATATCTGGCGACAGGGACTTCCACCAGACCCACCTCAATGGCAACCAGAGAGCAGGCTTTCCAATCTGAAGCAGGTCAGATGCACTAACGTGGGCCATAACTAATCCTTCCCTCCCACATGCTCCATTCTAGGTGAAATCATCTGTGCCTGTCAACACCTGCAGGAATCATGGTGTAAAGGGTCTGTACAGTGATTTCAGTCTCATCCAGGGTATACAGTGACCGTGCTCCCTTCCTCTCACCTCCTCCCTCTTCCATATATTCCAGCAATGGATTTCCCAGAGCTCTTCTGTCCATGTAATAAGACATGCTGTCACTCTTGTTTGCCTGCCAGAGAAACTGGGTAACACCTGAAAATCTGAAGGGGAAGAAAAGAACTATTTCATTGTAAGTGATTTCCCAACAAGGAATTTTAGAACAAGTGAGTCAAAAGCATATTTTGAGGAGGAGGGAGGTTCAGTAGAACACTGTATGATGCAAATTTTGACTGCTCTATGATTTTTCTGTTTATAAGAAAAGCTTCATAGAATCATAGCCCAGCTGAGGTTGGAAGGGACCTTGAAAGATCATCTGGTCCAACCTTGTCATGAAGAAAAAATGTGCTTATAAGAATGTCCTGGTCTTGCTATTTCCTGGGCATGTTGGATTGTGCCTTCATTTTGCCGAGGCCAGATGGTGTCATTCTGATAAAGCAGAGTGGGAAATGGGGCTGGTAGACCACTTCTTTCCTATTAGTTTTCACATGCTCCATGTACCCAAAAACTGAAGCATAATCTGTTGGCACGAGATTAACTGAACTAAGGGTGTACAAAGAACTTTTTTGAATACTTGACATTTTAGTCTCAACCACGGTTTACATCTGAAGTAATTTGAAGGTTTATTTTTATTAGAATCTGAATAGTCATTTTTGATTAGCAGTCTGCATAGATCAGAAATGATATTGCAAATCTGAAGCCATGCAGATTGCCAAAGGTAACATGCTATCTTTGCTTACTCAGGTTTTCAGTGCTGAACTTATTTGAAGTGGAGCTGAACCATAGAATATTTGTTTGCTTTGCAACTGTTGTCTACCCATCTGCTTTAGGTTTTGCTTGATTTCAAGAAGGGTTGGATTGTTTTGGCTTTTTGTTTTTTATTAAAGGCATTGGGTGCATTAATCCTCTGAAAAATCAAAACGCCCTCAAGATTAATTACAGATATGGGTCAGCTATTTGTTGCATTCTACCCATATGAAACAGGTGTTTGGGTTGGCAAGTCACCCAGAGGCAAAGGAAGGACTTCATAGATGAGAAGCAGCACTGTGGCTTTTTTTTTTTGAGTTTATGGTGAAACTGAGCTTTACACATTCTCCAGGAGTCAATTACTGCAAATGTTGTGTTCTGCAAACAATTCTTACTGGAATGGTTTCATAGAATCACGAAACAATTGAGGTTGGAAAGAAAATTTTCAGGTCATTTAGACCAATCCCTGCACTAAGAAGGACCATCTGCCTTTGTTTTCATCATAGCCACCCATGAGGTAGCTGGGGAAAGCAATTAGATGTACCTATGCTCAGCTCTCTTCAGGCTGAAGAAATGCCATTCTCACTCTGTCCTGTCCTCCAGCCCCTGCCTGTCTTGGTCAGAGCATATTTGTGTCCTCCTCGACTGCAGTACTTCAGAGGCAGCCTTCCTGTGGGAATAGAGGCTAATCCCTTCCCCTGACCTGCTGGCCAAGTTCTTGCAGTTTGGAGCAGTAGGTCGATGTTTGGTGCACTGCTGGCTCACACTCAATTTCTGTCCACCTCATTCCCACCAGTTTCTCTGCAAAGCTGCTTTCTGTTTGGATAATCTGCAGCACGTGTAGGGATTATCCGTTCAGATGCTGGAGTTTGCACTGGACTTTGTGGAATTGCATGAGGTTTCTGCCAGTTGACTTTACCTTCCAGCCAAGATGTCGTTGAACAGAGCCCTGTCCTCTGGCCTACTAGCCATTCCTACCAATTTAGTGATCCCGTTGAAGGTGCAGTCCACCCCACTGGACAGGTTAATGTAGCTAAACACAGCAAGCTCCAGTATCAAACTGAGAGGAGCTCCACTGGTGATCAGTCACCGACTGAGTTTCATGTCACTCCCCATTACCCCCTAAGCCTGGCAGCCCACCTGTTTCTTCCATACATCTCTGCATGTCCCCTGAAAGCCTGGCTTGGGTTAGAGGAGAGTGCAGGCAAGTTCTGTGGAGATAAAACGGGAAGGTAGTAAATTCACAGCTAGGACAAACACCTTTTGCTAATGGCTTTCAGTGGGAGGTGGTGAGCTCAGCGTTTTCCCAGGGGGAATTCTCCAGTAGCATATTTCAGTGTTTCTGAGACTTGGAACCTGGGTTTGTTTTCCTAAGATCTATTTGGCAAATGAATAATGCTTCCAGCAGCCAACAGTGCTGCAAATTTGATACAGCAGGGAGCCCTCTCATTAGGTAGAAGGGATTCAGACTGCAGTGGTTAAACCCAAGCACAGGAGTCCCAGTCCAGGGCTGCAGAAGGCCACTCTTAAGAAGAGTTTGTTTGCCATATGCTGACGGATGACTGTCTTTTTCTCAACAACTAAACTCTTGTTTAGCTTTATTTCAAATGTTTACTTCTCTGCTGGGATTTCAATAAAAGCCCCTTGTCTTGCAGCAGCAGCAAGTTGCCTAGGACAAGAATAGGGTCTGTAAAGCTGTCCTTGTTTTGTGCTTGTAAAGCTCTTTGAGAGAGAGTGCACTACCCATCCTGTGTTTTGCTTTTGGAAGGAAGTTAAACATACATTATTTAAGTTATTTGTGTTATTGTTAGATCATGGGGACAAAGGGGCTGACTGGTAGCAAGCATAAAATTGCTGAAATATATGTTCCTATGATTCTTTTTCTGAAAAACTAAACAAAAGAAACTCCCAAATCAGGAAAGGGGAGGGGGGTGGAAAGTGAGGATCAGTTGTTATGTTTTGAGCTGCTTTGGTTTATAGGTTGTACTTTTCCTTTTGAGCTCCTATTAGCCTAATGTATCTCAGGCTACCTCTGGTCCCCAGAAATAAGGCCATTTATTCAGTTTCTCTAACAGAGGTGTTGCCTTTTGAAAATGAACTTCTGCAGCTAGATCACTGGTGTATGAGTCCACTGAGGAGGAGTGTTCCAGCACAGTAGTGTGCAATTGCTCCCTTTTCCCGGTGGCTTTTCCCGCTGGTACTTCTCAGCAATCATCTCCCTATCACTGAACAAGTGCTTCAGCAGCTCTGGACAGGAACAGAAATCTGTATTTTAAATTTCTCTTTACCTTTTCTGTTTCAAGATTTAAATGGTGATGAGTAGTGAAAAAAGCAAGGCTGAGGGCTAAAGCAGCTCTTGAGCCCGTGAGTGCTGCAAATGCAGCCTCTGGTCCCTTTGGGTGCACTCTTTGTTCACAGTTCCTGCAACTTACACAACTTTCCACAGCTCCCACAGCATCCAGCCCAAGCGCAGTGCTTAATTCATCCCTTCTCCATGACTTCTGAAGAGGAGGGAGCCACCGAGGCAAAACCTTCAGGTCCTTCTCCCCCACTGGTGTTGACTAAATCATGTGAGAGGGATTAAGGAGACCAGTGAAGCATTTTAACCCTGCTCTCACCGCAAGAGCAGTGGGGACCTGGCATGTTTGCTTAACAACCGGGCATGTGTATCAAAGAGTCTGGTACATGAGAGGGGGAGCGAAGGCGGAGTTCAACAGACAGCCCTTAATCCAGTTAGCTCTTGATGCTGATGATGGGGCCACAACATGGAACTAAGGAGTGTCTGCTCCAGGATTTCCTTTATGTGACGCGTTCCCTCTGGACAGTGAGCGCTAAGGATCTTTTGCAGTTTTAGGAAGGCAGCAGTGCTGCAGCAGATTCGTGTGGTGCTCCCACAGCCGTTCCCACTCCTCCCTGGAGCTTGCTGAAACCCCTCTGCCTTTTGATAGTGGCCCAGCTCCCCAGTTCAGTGCCTCCTCTTTGTGCGGGCACCATGGAGTCCGGGCTGGAGGGAGATAATACTTCCTGAAGCGCTCATTTATCCCAGCGGGAGAGAGGCGGCTCGCAGCATCCACACGGGTTATTAAGCCGCACTGGAAAGAAAGAGCAAACTGCAGAGTTGTATTAGTTTATGTATTATCAGCATTTGTAAGGTACCTGTTGCCTTAGTAACGAGGAACAATGTATATAGCTTTGACCAGGCGAAATCACCCTCTGGTCAGAGAAATAAAAAATTCATGGCCTTTCCTCTGGAGCCACTCCTCTGGTGCTTGGGGAGGGGGGCTTATGAGACAGGAGAAACTGAGCTGGTTGTTATGATCATACAATCCGGGTTTCTGTTCATTCACTGCTCCTGGGAACCCTGCAGAGCTGCTAACAAGCTGTGTGTATATTGAGAGCACGTAGGGATATGCTGGAGGCAGGGGGGACAGAGGGGTGATCAAGCTCAAGTAATCCAAAACCTGCACGGAGCCTTTCAGTACAGTGGGCTGGGGGTTATCCTGAGCTGTCCTTTAGGTGTCCCTCCTGCCTTCATCTCCAAGGGACTGGCTGGGGAGCACACCAGTGGTGCTTCTCCTGACCCCATTGGCCTTGGGAACTAGGCTGTTTTGGCATGAGAGGAGTGATAGGGTCTGCTGTTTGTATGGCAATTGCACGTGCTGCCATGTCCTCACTTTTTGGGGCTTGGTGTTTTATCATTAAATGAGAATCGTAGCACTGCTCTACCTGAAAACCTACCACAAGTCTCACAGTAGCAATTGCTCATCTAATGTGTGGCTGAATGAATGAATAGGATGCTGCTGCTGTTTGTATCATGGGGTGGTCTGAGGGCATCGTGCTGGGCCCTGGGAGCTCAGCACTGGCAGTGTTCCTACTGGTTATCCCATTCCTGGAGCAGGGAACCTGGCTGAGTATATGGCCCTCTGGACTTTCAGATGCTTGACTTGATATTTTCCTTATGGAAGAATAGTCTGCTCTGTATAAATAGTATAAAAAGATAAATACTGTGCTCAGCATGACAACCAAGAAAAATACTGCAAGGTCACCTTACAAGCTGAGATGGGTTCAGAAGACAATGCTGACTTTGTGTCAGATTTGGGGGAGAGACATTGCTCGGGTCCTGGCAGTTGTAGGAGATAAAGCAGCACTTTCTATAGCACGTGGGTCAGCTAGTATGGGCTTGTTCCTTGTATTTATTCTATATGCTGGCTAATGACAATACAGTTATTGTTCTTACACCTGTTTGCAGAGGGAAATGAACTGATGACAGAATTTTAGTGCCTCTCCATGAGGCAAATGGGTCAGGTTTCTTTATTTTTGCCATTTAGTGCTGTACATCTGGTCTCACAAATCTGAGCTGCAACCCAAGATATATACAGGCAATTCAGACCCTTGTTTTATCATCTTCTAAAAGACAATAAAGTAAGTCATTAAAATCTCCACCAGAGTGAAATAAGAGGTGAGATTCTGATAGTTGTAAACCAGGCTGTCAGCTAAGGGGAATTTAATTACATGTGGCACTGCAGGGTTTTGCTGCTGAATCATGTCAGAAGTGGTAGCCAGCAGCACAAAACTTACTTCGCTGTGGCTTGACACTTGTCACAGTTGTTACACAAACAGTAAAAGCTCATCATCTACTACTGTTTTGTGCTTCTATCACTCTCTTTTCATTGCATCAGAAGAGATTTATCTTCAGTCTCTATCAGCCACCGCAATGACTGCTGGCACTGTTACTTTGACTGCAATTTTAATTGTCTATAGATGCTGCACTGATCTTTCTGACACTGAAAGATTTTTAACAGTGGAGTTAAGCTCCAGAATCGATGCTAACAAGTCTTCACTTTGGACTGTTTTATTTAATAAACTCCCATAGCTCCTAGGGGTGACTTATAAAACTGACCTTTACTGACTGTCTGGAAAACTAGAAAATCAGCAAATACATTTCTTCAGAAAGTAATGGATCCTTCCTGATTGGGAATCACCACGGCAGCTAAGTCATGGCCACAGCTTTACCTGCCCCAAAGCATTACTGCTCTAACTTTTGAGTAGGTGATTTATCACCCTGTGAAGGACAGAATAAAACCAAACTTCTTGTTCAATACACACAAAGATGTGGCAGTAGAGATGAAAGCAGCTGATTACTTGCAGTGCAGAGCCTCTTCCCATGTCTAGCTGAACTGACAGTGTAGTTTTAAATGTTCCAAGTAATAGGAGTCTGAACCAAATGTTGTAAAAGATATGGTATGGAACAGCCAGGCTTTTATGAAGACATGGCTGGCTAGCCTAGCAGTGATTCCTTGGCTTAACAACCCTGCAACAATGTGCAATGAGTTGTGTGGCTTTGAGTTCAATGTGAAGGTTTCTGCTTTAAAAAGTATAGGAAAGAAAAGTAATTGCATTGGCATTCTCTTTCAGCAGACAACACGCCACTGGGACCGTGCTCCCCAGTGAAAATGCCATAGAGACAATCTGTCTGCTCCTACCCATCACATTGCTTTCCATGCCAGTGGTGACAGGGCACTTCCATCCATACGCAAAATCCAGGCTGCTGGCTGCAGTGGTATTTGCAAAGGTGAAATCATGCAGCTGTTACAAAAGCTTGCTCACTCCTTATCAGAAAAGTTGATGAGCATTTTACAGATGATGGGTTTGGGCAGCAGTTCTGAAGTGACTCTGCTCTGCTTTCTCTTGCCCTCTGATTTGACTGCTGGAGTGTGTACTTCATAGTAAATGGTGTAATAAAGGGTTATTAAATGATAAAGTGCATTAAGAAGTGCTATCCACAAATCAGCATAGAATATTCCAGCCTATTATAAGGCCCTATTACAAGAAAATGGAAGGATTTTTGCATCAGTTGATTAACCAGTTATGAAACTGCCACTTATTAAACTTTCATATGACATATTAAATGTGTAGTTGTAAATGAAAGGTGACTAGGCCATTTATTGCAAAACAAATGGATTGATATGATAAACACGGGGCTGTGCTTCTGTGTGGGTATACTGCCAAGAGGAATAGGAAGAGCAATCCCAAAAATGAGAATGCCACGATGTGCTTTTACTTCAAAACACAGTCCTGAATCTGCCCTGTTAGAAAAATCTATCGCTGGGACTTGAGTGAAGTATTATCTAACCATCTGAGACACAGCCCTATAATTCATGGGTCATTGACACAGTAGAGAAGATCAGTTCTGGCTATTGTAGCAGCAGAGGGACTCTTAATCCATGGATTATTAACGTGGAAAATTGAAGGGGCTGTTACAGGCTTGTGGTTTATTAGACTATTGTGGATTTAGGGAGCTTTAATTTGAAGATTATGGGCACAATGGAGTGCAACAGATCCCTTGACAATGTCAGTGGCAAGGCTTTTGTACAGGAGAAAGCTTCTGCCTGAATTCTGGCCTTCCCCATCCCACAGGATACTGCTTAGGAAAACACTTATGGGGCTGTAATCACCTTTGAAACTCATTTGATCAAAGCAACTCAGAAACACCCTTCTCTGAAGATAACGTTCCCTGAGCCCTCTAGTCTGGAAATTATTTTGTTCTAGCCAGGCTTTTCTTGCCAGCGCTTGATTTGCATCCCCTGTTGCTGTTTTGTCTTGCAAAAGTTTGATGTGTGACATCATTAGTCTCATGGATATTTTGCAGTGCAAGCTGAATGTATGTTATGTGTTAGAGAAGGACCAGGGAGTGAAACCTTGGACCTCCACTAGAAACATCTTTAAGAAATATTCTCCTGCCCCTTATCACCACTTCAGAGGCACTGAGCGAGCTTATCTCTGCTTCCCATCCACCCTGAAGAACTAATAGAGATGTGAGGAGTTTGTGCGTATGGAGAGACACAGTGAGACATTATGCAACCAAAGACAGCCAGCCTGCTCTGAAAGCCCACTAGGGACAGTTTCTCCCCTGCCCAAACATTTTGCCTGTTGCATGTTCTCCTTTTACCCTCTTCTGTCCCAGAAGCAGGGAAGGGAAATGGAGTTGATTAGAGGAAACACTGCGGGAAGAGTTGGGGTTAAAGGGTGGTGAGGGAGACTCAGAGCTGGGATTGGGGTAAACTCTGTAACTACAGTGATAGCTGGGAATAGAAATGGTTTGCCTCTGGAGGGCTGAGCCTCCATTACTGGCAGCGTCTGAGGGCAGGTAAAACATCTGCTGAGAAGGTCTCAGCAGTAACATGCTCCACTGCAGAGCACAGGCATAAGCTGGACAACCTTCCCACTGAATTCTCTGATTTATGTTTGCAATAAAAGAGGAGGAGCTGTGAACAGACTAGCATAGAGTGGCTGGTTGGATCAAGAGCCTTGGCATGTCTTCTGTGCACATGCTCAGCTTGGTGTCCGTGCCTGCACAGGTCAGATTTGTGTCCCTGCCATGAATGTCTGCAGCTGTGGGTGGACTGACGCGAGCAAGAAGGAAAGCCAAAATGCCATCTGTCCCAGGCATTGTTTGGTTTGTTGTGCTCTTGTCCAGAAAAAGCACGGTTTGGTCATGGAGCTTCTTGCTGCTGGAAGCTGAGGAAGCAAAAGCATGAATGGGATCAAAAGGAACTACACAAACCCATGGCTAGCAGCTCATGAATGGCTTTTGAACGATGTCTCAGACACAACACTGAGACCAAGATTTTTTGAAATACAGAGGACAACAGAATAGCCATGCTTGTCCTCTTGTCTCGGCTATTTCCCAAAGGTGGGTACTGCCTGCTCCTTCTATTTGGTTTCATTTTAGGGCCAGACAAAATCTTAAGGCTTTCCCAGGAGGGGAAGGGAGAAGGCAACTATACAAAATAAACTACAGTGTATGTGAATTGGGGAATGGGAAGAGAAAAGGAGGTGGGGAGCTCTCCCAGGCCAAGACAGATGAACTGAATGCTCCTGTATCCTTGCCCAGTGTCAGTGGGATAGAGTCACAGGCAGTATGCGATGGAGGTCACAGCATGAGGACAGGCTTAAGTAAGCAAAGCTCTGTTTCTCCTATTTGTCTCTACTTTGCAAGAGGGTGGTGCTGGCGGAGAAAACATGTGCAGGACTTCAGAAACCAACTCAGGGATTTCTCGGAGCAGCCTTGGGCACTGGGGCAATCCCTATCCTCTGATGCTCCAATGTGTACCAAAGCCTTGGTATATACAAAAAATCCCAGCAGTCACACAGGGTCCTGATTAAATTGTAAAATTGCTTGAGATATATCACTATCTTGAGTCATTATTTTAACTGGAAAATATATATTTACTTGAAATAAACTCTTGTTTCTCAACTATGCTTATGTTACACAGATAGTTTGGTTTATATTTAAATAGAAAATGTTTAATATTCAGCCTGGGAATACTTATTTAGCACAAATAACTATTTCTTTAATATTAATTTCCACTTCAAGTATTTACATTTTCTTGCTTTCCCTCCCTTGCCCTCTTCCATTCCTTTCCCCACCAAAATTTACTTATATTTCCCATGGAATATATGTGGTTTAGAGTAATGCAAAACAAATGATGGATTGAGTGTATTTGCAATGCCCTTTGAAAACTGTCCCAGTGTCCAAATACTGCTCAGTTTTATTCCTCTAAGTGTTCTCTGCTTACTGCTGCAACATGTCATCTACATAGCCAGGAAGTTGTACAAGATATACAAGATTCAAGCCAACAGGATAAAATCCAACTGATCTTTTAGCCAGCTTTTGAAATTAATAGAATTTTGTGACCCAGAACTCCAGAAATTAATATTATCTGAGTGGCCAAACACAGATGGTCCACATGAAGTTTTCTGTGTAACTTCTAATTTGACATGTGAAACATTTTATATTATGTTGAAATATACTGTGATTCTGAGCCCTATGCTATTTAAGAAAGTACTATATGGTTGTAAAGGAACAAAGACCTTCTACAAAGTGTTGGTTAAGGACCATAGCTGGGTTTAAGCAGCTTTCAAAAGTTGTGTAGCCTAAGATGCTTGATTTTTGGGCAAGCACTGTGTGTGTAACTCCATGAAATGGGAGTGCACCCTTTAACGGTGCTGTGCTGGACACCTGCAAGGGGCTCTGAAAACTTGGTTGCTCTGACATCCTGAACTCTGAAGTAGTGGGAACCTTTCCTTTGATTTCAGCAGATATCTCCCACAAGAATGCAAGAAAATGTTTGTCTTAATATTAGCAGGAGTTTTTAGGTTACAAAACAGCCGAAGGTCAGAACTTCATTTTCTCTGGGGCATGGTGCTGAATGAACAATAGCTGAATAACTCTATTTGGATTTGCAGTCACTGATTATGCTCCCTCAAGATATTCTCACTATCACTTACTCTTCCAGCTCTGCCCAATAAAGTGGCTGAAATTTGGTAAACAGCTGGAGTGGAAGGGATGTGGGAGGTAAAAACAGTAAAACTGAGGTAGGTGAGAGGTTCTTCTGGTGAGAACATGAAGGAAGGAAAGACACTGTGTTCCTGGAGCTCCAGGCATCACCCTCCCTGTGAGATGATTGGGAAACAATGCATATTTTGGTCACTTGGTTGCTAACATTCAGAGCAGAATTATACAATTTTAAGTGTTTTCCAGCAGATGAAGCTTTCCTACAGAACTCTACAAAACAGAGCGGTCCTGTTTGACACTCACGTTCAGAGGGGATACCTGGGGTTAGTATGAAAGACTCCCCACTGTGTGTGGTGAATAGGGACTCCCGTTACCATTGTCATGTTAATCACTGAAACTTGTCTGCAGGGGTGCAGGGGAATAACACATGTATGAAAATGTCACCAAATTACTCCTACTCAGGACACTGCTCTCCTCTGTCTCGTGGCTTTCCTGTACCCAAGGTCACATAGAGAGCCATCAGGAGACCACTGATACTGACTCAGAGCAAGCCTGGCCATTTCCTCTGCTCAGCTTTGCCAAGATGACCATCTCTGCTGTGAAAAGCCAAGGTGGGGATTTCTTCCTTCACTTGATCAAAGCAGTCCAATTACATCCTTTTGGAGCTTTATATATTAGCATCACATAACATCCCTTTTCACTTAACTACTCCAGCCATTCATTATCCATCCAAATGGAACCTGGCAGGCCTTTCTGTATGCAACTTTTTTTGGATCGGTAGTTATATCTGTTGTTGGTCCAGGAAACATCAGCTTTCATCTGAACTCTCCCTCGCACGGACCTTTCCCTTTCAAACCAAAATTCTTGTTTAAATATTTAAACATTTATTTATTTAAGTAGCAAACCCATGCATCCTCTACTCTTGTCAAATTTCACTAGACTGCTTTTCTCTGGCTTTGCTTGTTGTCTTATGGCCCAGCAGATAACATCCTAATGGCCCGTACAGAAACCCAGCAGTATGAATCCTTGTAAGAAAATGGACTACATGTGGATTTCTCAATGGTTCTTCATTTCCAAATGTTACTCAGAGAAATGTTATGCCTCTGATGGAAGAAATACAGCTGCGTCTTTTCAGGTACTACATCCACAAGGAAAGATCTTCCATGTTCCCTTGTCTTGTATCGAAAGTTCCTAGTGTTTCCTATAGGAACGGTAAGTTCTGTGTTTATTAGTCCAATAAATGGCTGTCATTTAATGCTCCAACCAATCCTCCTAGTAATTACAATCAGCAGGGTTCCCATGCTGTGCATCAGTGATGGTTTGTGAACTTGCTTCAGTAACTTCCCATGAGTCATCAGTCGAGTTGACACAGCTGAATTAGACAAGTCAAACTACAATTACTTAGTTTTGTTGGGGGATTTTTAAGCCTGGTTTCCTAAAGAGATTTTCCCCATCACACTTTAAGTCAGACTCTACCTGAATACATTGTTAAGTTTCACCCAAATTTGACAGCTAGATCTGTCAGCAATAGCAAGATAAGCAACTGAGGAGAGATTAAATTCATGCCCCCCAATCAGGAACAAACGTTGTCCTATAATCTCAAGTAAATCTCCAAATCCCACAAACTACTCATAGGGAAAGTATTCATGCTATAGGAGATGTTCTGATTTGAGTGTGTGTTACCACCCAGAGACTGGCCCAACCCTGAGCCAGGGAGCCAAAGGAAACAAGACTTTGCAGCTTCTGTTGCTCACAGATTGGCTTCTTGTTAAACTCTTTCCTAACTTCTCTGTCAGAGATGCATGTCAGCTTTTGGACTTTTGTTTTAGATACAGAAAGGTGTTTTTTCCATTAAATATTGTGCAACTGTGCTGAGAGGTGCATTGCCAGTATTTTAGTAATAATTCCTGACTGTGGATGGGAAATGGAACCTGAGGGCAGGGGGCACAGAAAGCTTTGTTGCATTAGAAAGGGTGGCAACCTGAGAACATCTCTGTGTGGGACCACGGTTTTGCATTAGATAAAAACACAAACGTGCCAGATTTATGTGACATGGTACAATGTTCCCATAGTCCCCGAACTCTGCCTGGGCCATTTATGTTTGGACCATAATGGTCCTCTGATGATGTAGTGTGTTTCTGACAGGTCTCAAGCCTGTTGCATGGCTTGGAAAAGATGGGGGCTGGTTTTCATCTCTGACCTCATGACCACTGGCACAGCCCATCATTGCTGAGAAAAGGTGCTGGAGCTGAGCCCCCCCTTTCAGGTGTGAAGTTCTCCTCTCCTCCAAGTCTGCACAAGCATTTCCTGCTCGGTGTTAAAGAAGGAAAGCAGCAATGCCATATAGGCCCTGGGTAGCATTGCCCACATGAGGACAGTGGTTCTGATGATAAATGTTTCATAGGTCATTCACGTCTGGCAAAGGTGAGCAGGAATACATTAAACTTCTCAGAATCCTTCATTTATCTCCTTTCTCCAGCTGACTTGTTTGCTGGAGTTTCTCACTCTCCTGATCCTTCCTGATGAGGTGGGAAATCACTGGGTTTGACATTTTCTAAATAGGAAGAATGAAGGCAGAGGAAACTACACCTGTTGAAGCAAATTAGGAGAGAAAGAGGCACGCAGAGCAATTGTCAAGAGTCTCCTGAGGTGTCCAGCTCCCCTTGGCATCAAGCATTAAAGAAATTCCTGTAAGTTTTCTATTCACATCTCTGCAAACCTAAATCCCTCTGACTGTCTGGTACTAAATCATCTGCTCACGGTTACAGAAGGAATTTGAAGTTTTGCATGGAACTCATCCTTCTCCAGCAACAAAACTGGTGTTCAGTTGCTGGCCTTTACATCTCATGTGCTCCTTCCTAGAGAGTTTGCCAGCTGGACACCTTTCAGCTGCCAAATTATTTGTGGAGGGAAACTCTCACACTGCTTTGCATCAGGAACAAGTGTATATATATATATGTATGTATATTAGTATAGGTAAGCGTGTGTGTACATATATATACACACACATATACGTAGTGTGTGTATGCATATGTGTGTGTAAAAACTATATTTACAGTACTAAGAAAATAAATTCTCATCTTGAAGAGAATTATGCCTGTTGCCAGTGGCTCATGAAAACTATTGAAGTGCAAGTGCTAGGTTGCATTACATTTCTCCCCAAACTTAAGACGGTAAATCAATACTAGTAAATTCTGAGTGGCTTTTCTTTTTTAACTTGTTTAATTTTGCTGGTAAAGTCCCTCCCACCAGAAGCTCAGCTGGGACTGCTTACTTAAATTTATTTTGCTTAAAACAGGAACTGAGCTTTAAAACCATTATTAGTAAACAGTTTATCTTTTACTGTGAGGCATCCAGTGTAAGTCATAAATTATTGTCCATTTAATTAAAGACACTCACCTTTCCAGCTGTTGCTCTAATCAGCTCAATCTAAAGCAAATAAATTCAGTGTTTTGCCAGTACTGTCACAGACTTTGGTGCAGGCACAAGGAGTGTCAGGGCTCCTTCCCACATCACCCCAGGTGTTACTGGGTCCTGTTACTGGGAGCTGATTTGTAGAGGCCTTGAGACATTCTTGAACTTCTGGGGACTCTGTCTCTCTGCCAACAGGTTGTCCAAGGCTGACCAACACAGTAAGCCCACTTCTTATCTTTATTTTTTTCTTATTCTCCTTGAATCCAAAAGTGCACCTGTGAGAAATTAAAGTAACTTAGCCACTGCTACCCTGGAAGAGCGAGTCTTCCATTGATGTAGCCAGCAACTTGCTCAATGACCCATCAAGCTAACCCACATACAAGATCATTTTCTATGAAATGGAGTGGGATGTTTCAGGCAGCTGGTTGGAGAGAGAGAAGCAGCCTGCCTGTATTAACCATACCGGCGCAGGGAGGGGGAATAAATCTCATTTTCACTTCTTTCTACAGCTGATTCGCTGTGAACTTGCTGAGTTCAGGAGTAACCAAACAAGTTTATGGAAAACAATTCTACTGAGAGTTATGATAGATAAATAGGAAGATACCACCCTGGCCCAAGAAAACACTCATAAAGTTTGTTAGAGAGGCTTCAGGAGAAATGAGATGAGTAACAGAAGATACAGGTAGCTGGAAATGTCTGGGTTAGTAAAATTCACACCACTTTTAGAGTAACCTGTAAAAGAGGGGACAGTGGGTTAACCTTTGTTTATAGAGATGTGTCAAAGGTGTGCATTCTTCTTGCACGCATCTCACCTTCAATTGACTTCTGTTCCCAGTCCTGGCATGCTCCAGTGGCATCTGATGTGATTCAAAGAAGGGTAAGGGGAGAGCTTGTGATGTCTGCAGATAGGAGAAACCAAAATAAGGCAATAATTACAGGTAGCTAGGTATTATTCTGAAATAATATAGAATTTGACCAGCCAACTGTCTCTCTAAGTTTGCTCTAATTCGGTTAAGCCTCAGAAAGCTGTCTTGATCTTCTGTGCATGAGGGGAGACAGAAGATGGATTAAATGCTCCTTCTGCAATGTCTTTTCAAGCATTTGACCCATCTCTGCTGACCAAGTAGCTGCACTGCAGTGACTGTATCATCTGCCCAGTGACATCACCGCTGGTTTACCATTAGATAACACTTCTCAGAAAGGGAAATTTAATTTATCGGATTACTTTTTCTGAGTAATTGGGGGAAAAAAAATACAAACAGAAATTTTGCAAGGCCAGAGTTTGTTTTTACTTATGACATCCTTCAAAACAAAGGTTGACCTTCTGCTCAGAGAACTCCTTGTAGGGCTGAGGTTCAAAAATGAAAGTAGCAGCCCAGCAGAAGTGTGTAGTAGTAGATGTGACTGGGAGTTTTATAGCAAGCTGGGGGCTATGATAAATCTGAATTGTTAGGAGAATACACAAGGGCTTGGGTCCTGGCTATTTTGGATTAGTTTCTCACTTTATGAATTTTTA
Organism: Sclerurus mexicanus; assembly: GCA_013396755.1. Lineage (NCBI taxonomy): Eukaryota > Metazoa > Chordata > Aves > Passeriformes > Furnariidae > Sclerurus > Sclerurus mexicanus. The sequence goes on from VWZF01001862.1 coordinate 1,385,924, forward strand.
ATGTTACTACTGCAGTTTAATGGTTTGAGGTTTATTCCTTATGAAAGAAAACCTTTTTAAGTTGGAGAGAGGTGGAAGAGAAGGATGAAGGCAGCCTGGGAGGGTGTCCTCAGCCCCTCCCTTCTTTCAAGGTAGATGTCCTCAGAGCCACTTGACCTGGTTTGGGAGTTTTTTATTGCCCTTGGCAGTCCTGCCCAGAGCCAAGTCCTGTTGAGGTAGGACCACTAACTCTAAAGCCTGAGGGACCGTGTTGGGCCAGGAACACTCTCTGCAGAACAGCCCCTTCATGCACTGCAGCAAAACTGGAGCTGGTGCCACTTGACTGCACTGGGTCCTGTGTTTGTGGATTTAACCTCATTTTCTGCTACAGGCCTCCTGGTATGTAAGAAAGCAAATTCAAGCATGTCACTGTGTTCAGTGAGGCAGCAAACTTGGAGGGCGAAAATTCTCCTTCTTCTGCGGTTCATGGTGTTCTTCTAAACTATTTATAAATAGGTCTGCTGCAGCCAGTGTTTGCATTTGGATGGCTTCACTGTTCTCGTTTTCAAGGCTTCTCTCAGATCTGAAAGTAAAGGTCGGATTGACTCCCCACATTTGAAATAAAGAGTGGAAGAAAGTTAACCCTGTAAGTAGGTGGCTCTAACCCAGTAATTCCCAAGAAAATGAGTGTGTTCTCCTTTCCCTTTGGCTCCATTTTCATTTCCCTGCCCTCTTCATTAGCTGATGATAGTTCTAACTTCCTGCATCCTTTTAAAGAGATCCCCCCGCACATCATCTGGGATTCATGAAATGCAGAGATCGGGTAAGCAACACAAATCACAGGCTTCTGGCCCACACTTGCCAGAAGCCCTGGATAAGTTTTCAGCTGAGTTTATGCTTCACCACCCTCCACTCTACAGAACAATAACATATGGCTTCATTTTCTCCAAAAAACTTACACTGAACCCCAACAATCTATTTCATGAAGGATTATTTTTTGCTGATTGAGAGGCTTTTGGAGATGACAGGCATCTGATCTCATCTTAAGCCTTAAATTGCAGTAAATCCTGTATTTGTTTACTTTTTACTTCAACCAAATAGGATATTATCCTGCCTCTGACTTAACACTTTCTATGCTTGCCTCAGATGAGTGCTGCGTGCCAAAGGCATTATTCTCTGCCATCACTGGACAAGGAACTGCATAGAGCCACCAATTCACGTATGACACAGCTAAAACGCTAAATAGGATTATGTGGCTCATAAGGCACAGAGAACGAGAACCAGTCTGTTAATCAGCCTTAAGTTGTACTACATACATGTACCAACCATTTTGCTTCTGTGTGGGGCACCTGAAGGACAGGTAAAACACTGAAACAGCCTGAGATACCGTGTTGTGTGTATGAGCATAGGATGTGATGTCTCATATCTTCCAGATGTTGGCATCCAAAGGCTGGGAATATTTGCTCTGGGTATTTGCTTGAGGTCACAACCTACACCTGAATGAGGAAAACATGACTTTGAATAAGAGTGTGCAAAAATTCACTTCTGAAATGGAAAACACTTGCTTTTGCTTTTTTTTGTTTTGTTAAATAATCAAGTGCACCTTATCCTCCTATATCCCCAGGACGTATCTAGCAGCCTTCTGCAGAATAGATTATCTTTGACTCAAATAGTACATTTATTTTGAGCTGGGTTACAAATAGAGGTTTCTTGGCGTTCCGAATGCAAGGAATGTAACTGGTAGGTAGGTACATTATGAACCTAACCAAAGAAGACTTACAAGACTAAATACTGTTTTATTGCCTATTTAAGACTTCAGGATGAAATGTTTGTATAAAAGAAGGTGCATTATCCCAAGACAGTGGTTTTATTTCTGCTGTTACTTAACACAGTGTTACAAAGACTCAAGAGGGTATCTATAAACTCTGCTCTGACTGAGCTATGAATTAAGGCCCAGATGAACTTCTCCCACTAAATCCCAGCCATTGGGACCAGGCACTCCTCTTCAAGAAGGTGTTCTGGGTGAATAGGCTAGAAGGGGTCTGATCAATACAGAGCTACTTCATATGTATTTTTACTGATGTATATTTTTTTTTCCCCACACAAATGTGTGCATGTGTAATTTCTTCTAGCACAGAAGCACTAAATAATTAATTACCACTGTTCCTCTTGGATGTGTTCAGCTGCTGCTTGTTCTGAACTTCCCATGGGCTCTGAGGGGTGTCTTCTGAGCAGGCAGTAGCTTTACCCTGGCAAGAAAGTGTTCACCCTCCGCTTAGAAATCTAATTTTCTTCGCTGTTGTGTGAAAAATTGCATGGCATTCTTGTCACATAATTCCTTTTCTAATTTTCCTGTGTTTTGCACTCTCACAATTATCTTTGGCACAGCAATTATTATTGTACCAGCTGTAATGCTTGTAATAGGTGATCCTAATGAAACCTTGGTAGGTGTCTTGTGAAATTCCAGCACTGGTGAATATGGACCCCACCAGAGCTTTTATTAAGGATTTTGCTTATTTGTTTGGGTATGCATGTGAAGGCTTTGATGTGATTTACCTCACATACTACAGCCAAGTAAATTGCCATAATTATTAACCTCTGGACTATTATCTTTTATTTAGAAAAGTGCAGTCTATGTCTGATGTGTAGGGATGAGTTTCTTCACTGTGTGTTGTTCTCTAACTGCTTGGTACCTCAACTGGTGACACAGGTTTTAGTTTTATACGTCACTGAAAAAAAGCAAACTTACAAAGCCCTGTTAATGAGAACTAGCTTTATATGTCAACAACTGTTTTAATTGCATCAAATAATTTATTTTAATATACTGTAATTTCAATTTTTTTTAGCTCTATTTCAAGTATAGAGACTAGTCATATATTGTGGGTGATTTTTTCATGGAGACCTTAAAAGTTTAATTTGATTTTGTATTTCTTTCATTTACATTGGTAAAGTGTCATACACGAAGTAATTCCCATACACATTAACATACGATTTGCCCACTAGTAATTACTTTGTCATCCTTACTTCCTCAGGCTATTTTCAGCTTTAAGCCACTGCTAATCCATGACCTTAGTGCTTTTGTCTCCAGGTCTGAATTATATAAGTATTATGGAACAAGAATTGAAATGAACTACTCTTAGCTTTATTGTACAATAATAGTTGGCTGCTTGGCTTTTCTATTGCCACTGACTAGAATAATAAAGCAACTTTAATTCCTTCATGGAAGGATCATAATAATTTTCTTATTTTTTTCTTCTTTTTTTTTTTAAGTGTGGCAAGGCCATAGAAGAAATATTTCTAAGGGGAAAGTGAAAATGGAAGAAAATACCAACTGTCTGCTTTGCTGGGTGTTCAGAATTGCTGCCAAGTGGACACAAAGACGACTGAAGCAGGAATGTACCCTGCACTCCGCAGTGGCCACTGAAATGGTAATTGAATAAAATCCGCTAAGAGAAAAAAACAAACCAAAAAGCACTTTGGTCATGGAGCTGAAATGTAAAAGTAAGCAGCCTTATAAGGACCTTTTTGTAGTGTGCCTCCTCAAACTCTTTCTCCTTCCATGAGACTACCCAAAAAAGCAGAACACTTCTAGAATGTCAGGTTTCCTTTTGGATGCAGGAGAGCAGCATCGCATGGCATGGTCACATCTCCAACAGGCTGGGCACTTTGCTACTGCTCTTGTTCCAGGCAAGCTGTTTCATTCTTATTTGAAATGCTATCTCTAAGCTGCTTTTGTTCATTTGCTTACTTTCCTGAAAGGTTATAATCAAAAGGCCAGACTTTAGGAAGAATTTGGCTCCCTTGTATGATACTGGTTTCCAAGCGGCATGTAAATAAGGGGTCACATTTTCCAAAGGGAGTGCTGCCCCACCATCAGTGCTGTGAGAAATCTGCTTTGCAGCTCCATGGCTGTATTTAGGGGGAAACATTGCTGACAGGCTGAGTCAGTGGCCCAAATTCTCCTCCCTTTATCCATATAACCACATGAAAGCTTGTGCCTCCTATCCACAGAGTGTGCATGAATAATTTGCTTGGCATGGGACTGGAGTTAGCTAGCACAATAACTATGCTTTTGTAGGCTCCATATGTCCCTTGCCTTGGAGCTTTTCAGATGATACAAAACTGGTACTGTGACTAAAATGAGAAAAGCCTGGGCAATGACTTCAGAAGAAATTGGGAGTGACCTAAAACTCATGAAAGGGCTCTTGGCTTCAATGGTGTTGACCCAAGTCCATCAAACTTACAAGTTACATCCAGACCCTATGGAGATCCTGGAATGACCCCTGCAGTCTGCAGAGAGATGTTTTTAAACCCTGCAAGGGAGTCCCAATTTCCAAACACTTCAGAAACACTAGACTCTCCAACTGTACTTTTTGAAATATGCTCAAGAAATTAGTGCGCACATATTGCCTATCCCTCTCCTCCTTTTTGAGCTGAACATTTTGGTGTAGGAGAGTTCAGTAACGGAAGCGTAAACCTTCTGTTTACATCTATAAACAAGATAAGGTACAAATTGCTGCAATACAAACTTCCTTGCTCTGGCCCTCCACTGACCTCAGCTATAAATGACAAGGAGCCTCCTTTCTCACAGTTGCAGGAGTCTCTAGTCTCTAGGACAAAGTTTAAACCAGCAAATATGCTTGCAAAATCTTCTGTGTGAATTTTTCCAACTGCTGTGCTATTCACACACTGCCTGGGGCCAGGGGGCTCCTGCCTGTGACATGAGGGACATATGCAGAGGTACCCACACTTGCAGGGTGCTCCAGACACCTCCAGCTGCAGGGTGAGCCTTGGGTGCATTTGTACCCACTTCCTATAATCGAGAAACAAACTATATATGCTTTTGCTGAAGGGTTTGGATAGAGATGGGCACATTTGTACCACGATTCAGACTGACAGGAGACATCCGTGTCACTATATCATCCACTCATGTCTTCTTCTGGAAGCTCTTTGCTGGGTCAAATAAATCGGTTGCAAAATATCTAAGATTCTGCCAAGTAAACATAAGTATAATTAGATTAAAAAGCTACTCATGCATTGTCTTATTTTTATAGATTTCAAGGGGTGCAGAAAGAAGAGCTGCCAATAAGACAAGAGCGGGTTCCAAGCACAGGAACCCAATTCCTTGGTGACCTGGACAGATGACACATGGCCTGAGGGAAGGACATAAGGAGAGGGCTGGGGCATGAGAAAAATCTTAGGGAATGGGGCAGAAAAGTAAAAAAGGACTCTTGTCCTTGACAGCTGTAATTATGTCTCCATGCCCTGAGAGATCTCACAGCCACTGGCGGTTCTACACACACGTGCCATTGAGACTGTGCTGAGTGTTTTTAATTGGAAATTGTTAATCTGGGATTTCCAGGGCCGTGTCTGCTCTGGGTGATCAGTGGAAGCTAAACCATCATGTTCGGTGATAAATCAGAACTCAGGGCAGTGCAATGTTTGAGCTTTTGAACAACACCAGCACTGTATTTGCACAAGGGCAAGAGTTACACTGATGTTTCTATCTCCCCAGGCAGGACTCGCGTCCCCCTCCTCCTGGAGCAGCTCAGCAGAGGGGCAGAAGGACGTCCCCTCTGGTGCAGGTCACCCAACTGCAGATCTCTGGAAGATGGACCGGTGCTCAGGTATGGCCCTGCTGTAACTTTCCGTGTCACCATTAAACAGTCACCATCGGCATGCTCTGGAGACAGCATGAAATGGCCCTAACAGGGCCAGGGGAGTAGTTCTTCTGTGTTTAAACAATGTAGAAGCTCCTCCTTTGTTCCTTGCGCTGCAGGAAAGTGTGTGAGGGATAGCTGCAAGAGAGAAGGGCCTTGGGGATGGTCCTTGGTCAGAGATGTTAATGATGCTGCCAAAGCAGCAGAGAGGTGGTGACACTGGATCCCTCCTGATGCTCTCAGTAGAAGGAGGTCAGATCCTGAACACTGCTGGCTCCTGGCCCAGAGGCCTATTTTCTATACATAATGGTGCTCAAAAAAATTCCATGCAGTCAATTAGATACCGCTGTCCTAAACCAGATGTTTTTATGTATACATAACCAGGGCTACAAAGTTATATTCTCAATGTTCAGAGGGGTTAATGAATTCACAGAATGAAGCAGGATAACACACGTTTATTTCAACGAGCCCAGTACTACCCATCTGTTTGGGGGGTTTCTCCTTTGGTGTTTGGCTGACTTGTGAGTGCTGGGAGATGCCAGCATGGCTCACAAGCTATGACAGCTCTAGGAGTATCAGCCATGGGCCTCCTGGTCCTGCTGCTGTAGAAACAAAAACATACACTTTGTTGGTGGATGAAATGGCTCAGATTTGGACAATTTTGTTTTGACTATGGACTTTGACTTACAAAGAGCCATGGGCAGGAACTTGCTATGAAAACAGCAGAGTGAAAGAATGCTGCTGGTGTGTATGAGTTTCCCCTCTCCCTGTAACAAATGCTACTCTTGGCTGGCTGGCTGGTGTGGAGTAATGCATTAACTGGGTGTGATAAGGCAGGGGAACTCCGATACCAGCTCTGTTCTCAGTCCTGTGTTTGCTCTGCAGTTAGCACAAAGGGGTCTTGGTCCCTCGGTAGGCCCTGTCATGTCAAAGCAATGTCAGTTAAGTCAACAAATCTCCTCATATTACAGTCATTTCCAAGTTGTGCTTCCTCCCTTTAAAAATTCTGGATGGAAATGTTAGGGATATTTAGGAATTAAGCTGATAAAACATGGGGAGAAAACATGGAAACAGCTGGCTCACAAACATGAGCCTGATTCCCGTCACCAGCATTCGGTAACGTTATTTATGTTGTAATATATACAGAAAGCAGAGAGCTCTAAAAAATATGACATGTATATCCCAACATTCATGTGTTATAGGGCAGGAAATTATCTCAGCAGAGCTGCCACATTTCCAGGTCTACAAGATGTGCTATGCACGTTTCCTCAGGTCTACCATGCACCTGCAGGTGATGAAGAGCTTCAGCAGGGTCATGGTTATCTGGAAGACCCAAACGGTCCAAATCCTCTAAAAAAAATTTGGGTAACACTTCTGGCAGGGAAAGAAATATCAGACTGGGTATATGGGAGCTCTATTCCTAGTGACATCAAATTCAGCCTGATATTGTAGGTAATAGTGCTATAATCCTTACTGCAGACTGATCACACTTGGTTTTAGAAATTGGGTGTATGAAAGCAACATGGAGATTACTGGCAGGTTGCTTATTCCTACTGGTATCTTGATGGATCCTGTCCTGGCTCATCCCTCCTTGCAACAAAAACACCAAGTAAGGCCTGGCTGAAAAGTCTTGGGAATTTTGATGACTGACCCATGTTTTTGTGTTCTTAGAATTGACAAAATTAGCTGCTTGTTTCTGAATGAAAACAGATAAAAAGAAATACCTACTCATGCAATGAATAATTCATCAGTGAAAGAAGCTGCTGCAGGATAGTATTTGGGATGAAAACTGCATAGCATTAGTCTCAACAAGTCAATCTGCTACCTATAAGGGAAGGGATTTCTGCTGGCATTTTTTGCTCTGTTCAGGAAAAAAACTAAGACAGAAAAACCCCTCCTCTTATCACTGTCTGTATTTGGAAACAGCCTACATTTTAAGTAATTAAAAGTGATGTTCCTGACAAACATTTGCCTCCAAAGAAATAGTCTATTGTAAATGTAAACTCTCAAGATTCTTCCAGGCATACCAGCACGACTGTCTCCTAAAAATTCTTCCCAAGCCATCTGGTGCCTTATCTTTGTAGCCAAGCCATACAATAACTTTAAAAGAGGATTGTTGCTAGCAGGGTTTAGTCTCAGGACTACAGATTCCCTTGGACGTATCACAGCTCACTCTGAACCCGTCAGCCAGGCAGCTCTGGCTGTGTGAATTCTCCCCTACTTTCTAAAATGACCCCAAATGTCCAGCTGTGGCTCATTGGGGAGATCCCTCGTGTGTTTGCAAAGGGAGTGAAGGAGTTACAGGGAGAAGCTGGAGACTTCCAAAGAGGGATTTACACTCCATTAATTCTCTCTCCGGCATCCCAGCCGGAGTGGCATGACATGAATGCGGTTAGGAAGGCTGCAGCCAATTCACATCATTCTTGTAGCTCTCCCTGCACCTGCGAGGGGAACTATGGTTTCCAGGTTTGCCCCTGCCCAGCCTTTGCAATCAAAAAAAGGTATTTAGTGAGTGAGAAGGCAGGAAGGTGTCTGATGAAACAGCTGGGAAGGAAAAGACAACTGTTTCAGCTTTGCAGATCATCTGGAGTTTGCTCTCCCTTGGTTGCATCCTGCTACTTCTGTGGCTGCTCCTTAACATCTCACCTAAGCTCCATCATTTATGAAACACTGAATTCTTACTGTTAAGTGCCCTATTTTGGTTGCAAAAGCAGAGCTTGACAGTGTAGCTAAGTAACAAGGCCAAGGCTGCAGGCATCTGACAGCAAAGCTGTAATCTGGGCACAAACCAGAGTGAGGGAATCCTGTGTTGGGTGTGTCCACCTTGTTACAGGTGGGTGACAGCCATCGTGAAAAACAGGTAGGATGTTGCAGAATGTGCAGCTGAAAATGGAACTTGCTCCCCACTCAGTCATCCAGGGCAAATAGTTGGGGAGACACCGAATCCCTTTTCAGATTTTTGTCACGTGTGTGTATGCCAAGTCTTCACCACTAAGCATGCCTAGTCTGCTCCTTATCAATGTTGCTTTCAGAGGACGTGAGGAAACTGGGTGCAGGAGTGTAGGAACAAGTGTAGGAGGAGAGCTGGTTCCCCAGCACATCCTGCACTCAGCAAGTTGGAGACTGCAGACAAATCTGCAGTATCGCATTTAGCATGGGGGAGCAATCCCACGTGGCTGCTCTGGTGCACATTCTGGCTGTGGTAATGTGATGCCAGCAGTGGTACCAGGTGATGGAGCTGCCATTAGATTATCTTCTTTCCTGTGCCCATCTGTTCTGGCAACCCACAGCTACCTGGCAGCATTTTAAAACACTCTGATTTTGGGTACTGCAACTTATTGAGCAGAGACATTTTTTAAAGTCAGAAAGAAACGGTTTTTTTGCTGTTGCATTTTGGTAACAAAATACTGGGTATTCTATATGCTTGTCAGATGGATATTAATGAATGTGATGTGATGCTGTAAAAGCTCCTGGAAATGACAGATTCTGCACTTTTCCAAGTCAGTGGAAGTTTCAGTGATGAGTTTTGACAGGAGCTGGATTAGGCCCACTTTTTAGCCATTGACAGTTTTTTTTGACGGTTTTATGACTGATAGAGACTTTCTACTGCTATACAAACACAACAACATTGCAAAGGTTTCCCCCAGGAAGGTGTCTCTGCTTTTAGCTGGGTACCTTGTGACACCCCAAAGGAAATCAGTGCAGGGAAAAAGAACTTGGTATCTGTAAAGTTGTTTAGTTTTTCCCCTACTCTAATGGATATTTGTATTTTATTATCTCTGGAGACAATCTACTATTTGGGGAAAGAATGAAAACAACCCTCCTAAAATAGAGTTTTACAGTTTAACGATCCCTGCACTGAAATATTACATTGTACACTCAGGCTGCATGAAAGCTTGAGAGGGAGAGTGGAACTATCACAGGGTCAGAGCTCCACGACCCCGTGTCCTTTGCCAAATCTACCATCTCGGTCTCCTCTTCATAAGGTGATGGTGACACCTCACAGAGATGTTATGATAATTAGTGTATATAATAAAAGTACATGGCTCGAGGAATAAAGCTTTTTGTACCTGCAGAACTTCCAACATTCCCAGGTTGCCTTTTGGTGTGGGATTACAGAACATCTGCTCTGTTTAGTCCTCCTAGTATTACTGTTAATGTTTTGGCAAAGGCACCTGGAACACAGCATAGATGCATGTATACATAATATCAAAAGTCAAAAGGAGCGTATTCAGGTCCCATTTGATTTATAGTATGTCAAACACAACAGACAAACCAATACAATATTTAGGTTGATGGCTTAATTTGCACAAAAATGGGAAGATCCAGAATTAAGTGTTTCTCAGCTATTTAAGGACCTGTCCCAGACTGCCATCAGTAATAAAAAGGGGGATGGGATCTCTAAATGCTTGTCAGGCTAAAGGAACTGCCAGGCTGCAGTGAAACCCAGAAGATAGGCTACTCTGATCATTTTCCACGTGGCAGATAAGAGGTGTAAGGAAAAGGAGCAGTGTGTGAACAGTCTGCAGCAGAGCTGGGAGCAGGGGAGGGGTAAGCTGGAACCAGCAGTTTTAAGTGGAGAGCCTCAAGGGACCATTATGTCCATCCGTGCTGACCTGAAGACAAAAATCCCACACATTTGCAGCGTCTACGTGGGCTTTGCTGTTCCTCCCACCCAGTCCCTAGTTCCCACTCATGTATGTGTTTTCCAGGGTCAGAGTTGTTTCTGAGGCAAACTGAGAGCCAGCTTCCTCACATGTGAGCAGAGCAATATGAGATACTTGTTTGTTTTCCCTCCTTCACCTTCTGTTCCCAAATGGTGCTTCCCCACCCAGGCAAGAAGCAGAGATGATGTCTGCAAGAACATGGCTATACTTGTGTCTCCACTGTGGCCCCCCATTGCAGCTCTGTGCAGTGATGAATGGCTCCCACAGGACACAACTCCTGCTGCAATGCACTGGCTGGGAAGACATCAGAGCTGCAGTTTGACCCAGGACCAAGTTGAAGTAGTTTGGGTCTTATTTGACCCTGTGACCTTGGATTAGCCACTTCAGTGTGCACCTCTCAGTATTCAGGGAAGTGCGATGGGACTGATGGCTCTGCAGCATCCTGGCACACCACATCTCCCTCAGCCACTGGCCCAAAAATGGGGACCAGGATATGGGCTCATGGAGGGCAAGCTGTGATAGCAGTGCTGTGCTGGTATTGCTGGGAATAACAGGTCACACTTTTCAGCCTCTATGGGTTGGAGAAACAAACACCCAAACTACTCATCAATTCAGCCCTTGATGGCAGGAGCACACTACTTGGGGGAAGAACAGAACCCCATGGAGGAAGCAGGAGCTTAAATGGCTACTGTAGATGTGTTAAACTGTATATTCAAATCCTTTTAACAAGGATCAAAAAGAGTTGGCTTGGAACAGATAACAAGTGTCAAAATTAGGTATACACCAAGAACTTGTAAGTTTCAGTCCCTCCAAACAAATGTGAAAGGCTTAAAATGTCTTTAAAATCCAGCTATAACAGAATTACTGAAAATGCTCTTTAAAGAGAAGCCTCTATGTGAGCAGAACAGCTTCCTAAACAGAGAGAAAAGCAGCCCAGAGTGATATCCTTGCTACCAGCATCAGCAGATGAGTTAGAGAGGCAGTCGGCTGTTTGAAGGGAATGAAATCTTTCACTTTCTGACCACATAGATTAGACATGAGGAGAAAATGTTGGCTGTTTTCAGTTATCTTGTGGTATTGAGGAGCAACCATCAAAGGGAAACCGTCTGCCTTCTGGGATAATTGTTGGGCAAGCAAGAAGATGCGGCAGATAAAGGAAAATGAGGCTTACCCAGAGAGGCTGAGCCACAAAGAACAAAGATAAGTATTGGGGATGGCCTCACCTATGAGGAAAAGGAAATGGTAACCAAGAGGAAAAGAAGTGCAAAAACTCAAAGAAATTTGGGTTCTTCAAGTGTATTCTTGCTGCAGTTTGCCTTCTGTTTCTTATTGAAGTTTTGCTGTTGTGATCAAGTTCTCATTTTGTAGTTTATAGAAGCATCATCTGCAGCTCGACTTCTGCAGTATTTATGTAGGCAAAACTCCCGGTGTTTTAAGGGGATTTTTCCATTGGTAGGTATGGGCTCTAAGGGCTTACTTTCGACTGGGTGAGGACTTGGAGTCTGCACAATTACCATACCGTAAGTATTAATAGATCCTTCCTAATAGGAAAGTTATTTGAATTTAAGATTGTAGCTTAGTTTCTCTAAACTCTACATAATCTATTTACTTACGCTACAGCTTTCCTTCTGCACTTCCTAATCTCCAGCTGTAAAGATTCAAAATGCTGCACAACATACAACTTGTGTGTATTGATGGAAATGGCTCTGGAAGTCATGCCATGCTGCTAGATTACGTTTAGCAACATTGCAAAGCCAGGATTTGGTCCTGGAAGCCTTCAGTCTGCTCCCAGGTCTGCCCCATCACTGAGTTCCAATTAGTCCCATGGGTCAGCTCCCTGCTTTTGAGCAATGGACTTGTTCTATTTTGTGCTTTCCCTCATGCTGGTAGTTTCAGATGAGCAGGTGAGCCTGTGAGGATGCTCCACAAGACAACTTTGCTCCATTCAGCTCGGTGCCAAAAGTGGTCCTATCCAACCAAGCCACAGGTATGTGCTGCCACTTCTCACCCCAGCGCCAATTTAACTGGTTACTTTGTAGAAAACTAAGGGGGGGGGAAAAAAACCCCTGAGGCTTTGATAGGTTTTCCTGTGACAGTGAGCAGAAGTGAGGCAGCTCCCACCAGCACCTGACGTGGCACAGGGGGATGCTGAGGCTCAGTGGTTGGATGAAGGGTGCCTGTGAAATGGGGATGCCCTGGGGCACTCTGCAGCCCAGATAAACCAGCAGCAGACCTGTTTCCCAACACCATCCAGATCCAAGCATGAGGAGATGAGTGAAGGCTGCACCCCTCTCCCCCAGGACACTGGCAGGACTAGCTCCACCTAAGCCTCCTCCCCTCCCCTCTGACTCAGCTCTAATACTATGCTCAGCTTCTCACTCTCTCCTTCCTCAGGCAACTCTGCTCACTTTTCTTCACTCCCCCTTTGCTGACCAGCTGCCTGATATGGCCCAACACACCCAACTGGCAGCACTGGCTCACCCGCCACTCCTGGGATCCATCCCCACACCCACCTGAGCATGGTTACAGCCTCCCCTACCCCTATTTCTGGGGCCATATCCCAAGCCCAGGCATCCTGTATCCATCTGCCTCTGAAGACTGAGAGTTTTGGGGTACATTATAGAAATTTTGGGAAGGTGCTGGAAGGACTCTCAGGTTCAGGGTGCTTCCACTAGCCTGGTGGAGCAGCACTGCAGCTCAGCAAGCAAATGTTACTTCTGCTATCAGTCAAGTCATTTGCTTGATGAGACAAAGAAAGAAGAAAAGAATCAAGGTGAGGAAACACACCTGGAAGGAAACTTAGGCTGCTATGGGATGGTATTATGAGATTCCCCTTTTTGTTTGTGCAGCAGCCTAAAGACCTCCGTGGCTTTTCTGACTCAGTCGGGACACAAAATGGTGTGGGATGGATGGGGATTCCATGTTCTTTCATGCTCAGCCAGGAAAGGCCATACAAGCCAGGAGTGTGTGGCAGGCTTTGCAGAATGAAGTTATTTTAGAGCAGTTTGGTCGTGCTCCTCTTCTGAGGATTTCTTCCTTAATGTGTGTGGATGAGCAAGCAACCAGCTGCAAGGACAGGTGGATGTTACCATGCAGGCCCTTTGCAGCATGAAAAGCAATCTGGTGGTCCAGGCTCACTCATAAGCAGGTGAGTGCATGGAGACACAACCAGGTTTCTTTTTGGGAAAACTTGCTCCTGGCAGTAGATGGCACATACCAGGATGGGCACATCACTGCTTCTACACACCCACAGTGGAAACAGGGAGACAACTCTTCTCCCCAGAACTCAGGGGCCATCAGGCTGCTCATACCAGCCCTAAGGTTGGACACAGGGAGAAGACTGCTGTCAGAGCTGACCGCACACGAGGCAATGCCATTCTGGAAGTGCCTGAGCTTTGTCAGCACCCCTCAGCCAATATGGAGAGTTATCTTATTGTAAGCACACACGACTTTAATTAAACCTGGTTTGTAAATGTGGGTGCGATGCCATACAGGGAGGTTATGTGCCATTATACCTTGCCCTAAGGCTGTCCTGGCTTGGGTCTCCACACTCCTGGAGATTCCTGCACTGCTGAGGGCCTGCCTCACAGTCCCCCGACCCCAGCCAGCCAGCTGCAGGGTTGAAGACACATGGCTTTACAGGTGGTGCTTTGCTTGCTCTGACTTTTACATTCATCATATAAAATTAATAATTTACTGCTGATAGTTGAGGTTTGTAGCACTTCACCAGTTGTTTAGAAGAGCCAGGAGGTGCTGTTTTGCCCAGAAGTAGATTCTGAATTGATTTTTATTTTAAAGCTTTCCCTTACTGCAGCAAATATTGGCATTTGTGTTCTTTGTCCCAAAGCTGAGTGAAGAAAATACAGAATTCTGAAATTTTCTATGGAAGTGCAATTTGCACTTCCAAACACCTACTTTCTTTTGCCTTACCTACAGGCTTTAAAGATTTACAACCTTTTAAACCAAGGTTTGGGGTTTTGGTTTGTGGAAGGGATAGAAGACAATGCTTAATTACATTCAGCTCTAAATTATGTCTTCAATTTTTACAGAAAACCTTCACATTGTAGAACAAAACTCAGATAAGGAAATACTCTTTCTTTTCCCTTAGGGTGCCTGAAAACTGCACAACATGAATATGACCCTAAAGAAAAGTCGCTTGAATTGCCTCTTATCTGAGAAATGCAGAAGAAAACAACTGTTGTAAGAAGTGTTACACGGGGCATTCTTCGATTACTCGTCCACTTCTTCGAGCTGCCTTGGAAAAAAAAAAAAAAGGGAAAACATCAATTATGTAAGAAAACTCATCTCTCCTCCCGGTGAGTGACTAAAAGTGGCTCTTCCCCCAGCAGAGACCAGGCAGCTGTCGGTGCCACTCTGCCCGGGCCACTTGGCGATTTTAAAGCCTCTTGGCAGGAGCCGGTGGGGAGCGGTTCCCCTCGCCCGCCCCGTCCAGCCACAGCCATGGTCGGTCTTGGCCAAACCCGGCGACTTCGCCAGTTTCTCGGGAATGAAAGTGACATGTTGGGAAGGAGGGGAGTGGGGGAGAAGAGGAAGGGCTGTCCCTGCCAAGGGCGGGATCTTTTCTCCTGCTTGATCTATGGAGCCCGCCCCCTTAAATTGACTCCCGGGAGCGCCCCGTCCACCAGCCCGACGGGGGGAGAGGCGGAAAGCGAGGGAGAGCAGGCAGGCGGGCGGGCGGGCGGCTCCCCCGTCCCGGCCCGTCGGTCCCGGTCCCGGCCCGTGCGCCCCCGCGCACCATGCGCGGCCCCCGGCGCCC
>VWZF01001864.1:0-22021 GCA_013396755.1 Sclerurus mexicanus
GGGGGTGTCCATGGAGAAGACTGGAGATATAAAAGGCTGTAAAAAGCATTTGCACAAGGCCTGTATTATGATTTAAACAGTAAATCATTGCACTTGAATAAGTAAAAATCTTGTATCAACATACTTGTCTAAACAGAAGTCAATAGTCAACATTTCTACAGCAATATGTCTTCAGTTATTTATGCAATACATTTCAACCATATAGTGCAAAACTGCAGTTTGATTTGACTTCTCACAACACCATAAATCAAAACAAACAAACACACAAATATACACCCTTACAGTGAGAGTAATATCATTTCATTACTCAGAATATTGTACCAAATGGAATTAAAACTATATTAATTTTAACTAACTTTTAATATTACTTTAAGAGCCTAAATGTATCTTGGGAAAATATTCTTTTGACAGTATTTTTTTAACCTAACTTCTTCATTTATTTCTGAGAACTAATGGACTTAAATAAGAAATCTTTTCCACCTTAATACTCTCAATCTTATTTAAGCAGAACACATTTGCACTAAAGTTAGAGCCCCTCTTCTCAAAAATTAAATTTGCAATGGCAAAATTAATTTAAAGCTAGCTCTAAACTAATGATGTGTCTGTAGAAAGTACTTTAAATGGCATTATACACTGTATCTGTTGTTTGAAAGTGCTTGTTTGAATTATGGCTCATTTCTACAGCATAGGGGCTTGTGAAAAAGCACAAGAATACCCAAACTCAAACCTGATTTTGTTTTTGACTCTGATCTAATCATTAATTAGGGTAGTTTGCAGTTTCAGTAGTGCACACAGAGACCATTTTAGAGAGTGTTTTAAATGCTGTAATTAAATTTTAGAAGCAGTATTCTCAAAAATAAAAATCTTAATGGAAAAAAAATCTTGCTATAACTATTTGGCCAACTGCCTTCTTGTTTTACCTCCCATTTTCACAGCTCTGACATGTAGCAGTGCATATTTTAACATAAAATAGGAAGTCTGAAACTCTGACATGCTGTATATTTATTCTTCTGTGAAGTAAAACTTTTTTTTAAAATAGTACAGATGATTATATCTATTTTTTTTCAAATAAAGTGTTTCTTTTAAAGTGCAAGGTTTATTTTCACACTTCTGATTGCTAGAGAAGCAGGAAACAGAGCTGTACATCAGACATTTAAATCCAGACATTATGCAATCATGATAACAAGGATTAATAAAGATTAATTTAGCTCCCACTTAAAAGCTCTGGTGTTTCAGAAGTACAACTGTCTAGCTTGTAAAAGGGGAATAATTATAATTTCCTTTTCAAATGTGCCTCTTTGTTGCAGAGTAGACAGTTGTCCATGATTTGAGGATTATTCATGTGAAACTACTCTCTAGTTAAAAACCTGTTTAAAAAAAAAAAAAAAAGCAAACAACCAAACAAAAAACCTCAACAACCAAAAAAAACCCCAAAAATCAAACCCAAACAAAAAAATCCACAAAGACCCCCCACCAACAAATATCCTGAATAGCTCATTTCTATTTCTTAAGTGGATAGAACAGGTTTTATTTAACTCTAGTATAAAAAACTTCATTTTCTTAATTGTTCAAAACTGTAAATGATAAAGACATCCTTTCCAAGGACCTTAATTTTAAGAATTAGGACCTTATGAAGAAGATAGCTATTGATGTATATAATAATTATATTCTATTAAAACAACTCTGAAAAATAGGACCTCTGTATAACTGAATACTCAGTGACAATGTAAGAGGTGGTCACAGAATTAACATTATGAGACTTATGTATGTTTGCAAATGGGAACAAAACCTTGCAATTTAAATTCTTCTGCATTTTATCTTTCAAAATAATATCTTTGGATTGAACACTATTGTTCATTTTTCATTTAAAAATATTACTATACCTTCTTCCTACAAGTACTAAACGAATACATTTCTTTTTATTTAAAGCAATTTTGCAGAGATGGTAATTTCTTTTAATAACACAAATGAACAGGTGATCCCACCAAGTGATGGGATTTGAGGTTGACAATGTAAAAAATGTAAGAGAAAAAGAAAAAAGGAAAGAAATAAAATATCAGGAACATCAAAACAATGCATCAATAAACAAAATTACAAATTAAAAAAACCCAAACCCAAACAAACAAACAAAATAACCCTCTACCCCATGAAAGAAAAATGTGTATAAATGGTAGCAAGAGAGTTAGAGCCAGGAGGAGCATGAATTACAGAAGAAATGAAGACAGGATTAAATGTAAAAGAATGGAAAACATAAGACCAGAAATTCACATCCACATCAGGAAGAGTCAAATCTGCATTAGCAAAGCCTCCTTGTCAGAAAAAATCACAAACTGATCCTAGAGCTGATTCAGGAAATTAAAGTTTCCGCTGTCTGCCAGACACAAGTTGATGGATCTTGTTAGGCTACACATAAGGTTGAAATGGATATAACAGCAGGAAAAATGCTACTGAACTGCATTGTCAGTGGGATAACCAGCACTGTAAGAGGAGAAGTGTGAGTATACCCAGCTGTAGAAATGGAACATCAGCAGACTTGGTAGGGGCACAGAAGAGATTTTAATGATTAGAAGCCAGACCACATTGCACCTATGTGAACAGTTTAGGAATATTTTATTATTGGTATGTACAAACTGAAAAAAAAGTTTTGTGTTTGTTTGTTTGGGGTTTTTTTTAAGAGTGGGCTTAATCTATGTTCCAGGGAAACAACTTCCTGGATTGAAGGTTGAAATTAAGAGTCTGACATTAAGACATGAAACACACCGATGAAGATTTTTGAGGATTCTAAGTTATTGTGCTGGTTTTGGCTGCAGTAGAGCTAATATTCTGTGAAGTGGTTGGGAGGTTGTGAGGGACACAGATGGGACAGGTGACACAAACTGACCAAAGGGATATTCCATGTCACACAACATCATGCTCAGAATATAAAATGGAGGAGACAAGAAGGAATGTGAGGGACTTTTGGAGTGATAATGTTTGTCTTCCCAGGTAACTGTTATGCCTAATGGGGCTGAGCATCTCTGGATATGGCTGAACACCTGACTGCCCATGGGAAGCAGTGAATTAATTCCTTGTTTTCCTTTGCTTATGTGCACGGCTTTTGCTTTCCTTATTAAAAGGATGTTATAATATGATATAATTAATGTTATTCTAAAATATATAATTTGAGTGGGATCTTGTAACATTATTAGTCACATTAAGACCCTGAGGCCCCAAGAATCAGAGTCTTGAGGAAGAACTATGCCCGTCTTTTTCCTGAAATGAACAAACTGAAATTCTCTTCTGTTTCTGAAGTTAGTTTCTATGAAAATAAAAATCTAATTGAAGATAAACTTGATGTATATGACTTAATATTAGACCTGAAAACGAATGAGTATCTGCACTTGTGAGGCCCCTTCTGAGTCCTTTCTCTCACTCCATCTTTCTTGTTGAACAATTTTCAATATTTTCCTGGATTAGATTCTAGACAACATACCTATGGAATTTTCTTGTGTGCACATATATATATATATATATATATGCACACACACACACACATATATATATATTCACATATATGTATAAATCTAATGCTTTATATAAGAGAAGCCTGCTCTTTTTCTTTCTGCCTGCCTGTCAGCTGTTGCTCCAAATGGCATAGGTCTCCTGTAGTTGCTGTGTCTTATCTGACAGCCCCATGTGAGCACTCCAGAGGGACATGTTAAATGCCACTAGAAATGTATGGCTAGTCACATCAAGTGAACAGTCATGGCCTTCAGTTAACTGAGCTTCTTTTTTTCCTTTGATGACACCTCTGGCCTCACTTTTATCTGCCAGAAAGCAGCTTTTCAAAACTCAGTGGATTTTTGTACTTGTTTCTTTTTATTAATTTTTATTTTATTTTTTTTCCTGGGTCAACATAACTCCTCAGTAATAAATATTTTTTATATTTAGTTCAGTATTTTGGGAGTGTGTACAACTCCATTTCTGTGAACTAACGACAACTAATGCCAGTGTGAATGTTTATCCCTTTCAACATGCTTGTGATAGTCTGATAGCAGAGACCATGCTTGATAATGGCTTATATAACTTGACACTGTCTGTGGCATAAGGAACTAAAAGGACCATACTCAGATTCTTGTCTTTTGATGAGCCAGTAGCATCTAGGTAAATGTCCTGGAGCGCTTTAGTGCCAATTTTTTCAATGATACTTGTTGCCTTAATTTTAACTTTAATGTGAGGTTATAAATAGACCACTTTTAAAATCCCTTTTATAATCACAGAATATGCTGAGTTGAAAGGGATCCACAAGGATCATCAATTTCAACTCTTAGCCCTGAACAAGACCATCCCTAAAAGTCACACCATTTGTCTGAGAGTATTGTCCAAACACTTTTTGAACTGTGTCAGGCTTGGTGCTGTGACCACTTCCCTGAGGACCCTGTTCCTGTGCCCAACCATTAGAAAGAGGTGAAGAACCTCTTTGTAATAACCAACCTAAACCTCCTCTGACACAATTTCAGGCCATTCCTTTGGGTCTTTTCACTGGTCACCAGGAAGAAGAAATCAGTGCCTGCCCCTCCTCTTCCCCTCACAAGGAAGTTGTAACTGCAATGGGATCTTCCCTCAGTCTCCTCTTCTCCAGGCTGAACAGACCAAGGGACCTCAGCTGCTCCTCCTGCTCCCTCAAGGCCCTTCACCATCTTCATTGCCCTCTTTTGGATGCTCTCTAATAGCTCAATATAATGAAAGAATGGATGCTTAAATGCTCTTGCGTTTTACTAAAATTGTTAGCTTTTCCACATGTGCCCAGGAATCCAGTGTCTATAATTACATATTCCTAAGATTTACTGCAGTTAATGAGTTCAGCGCTCCTGGAAACCAAGATTGTATGGGCAAAGGGCAGAATAGACAAACTTTCACTATCATAAATTTAGAGACATCTGCCTACAACATTTATTCATCAAAGCTACCTGTCTGAAATTCAGAATAGACCCTACAACATATTCTAGTATTGTAGTTTGAAATTGCATATTTTTAAAAAGAAAAGCAAACAATGTTTCTCTTCTCTTTTAATAAATGCTGCAAGTAATGGGAATTCCACATATTGGCAGGTCAAAATATTGTCTACAGGGAAATCAAGAAAATCATGTTTCTATGTCTGGTTCCCTGGCCTTCAAAATAAAATAAAATTTAAAAAAAAAAATAACAAAAAATTGCATTTTTATTGAAGAGGAAGAGCAGAGAAATTTCATCCTTTTTATTGTCAACTAGTAAAAGAATTGACGATCTTACAAAATTTTAGCTCTGCCATTCACAGACATACATTAAGCATGGCTAGAACAAACCTTTAGATATTTCAGAAGTAAAAATAATAGGAAAGAAATAAGCAGACTTTATACATATTCCATACTTAGTGAGAAAAATGTATTTTTTCTTTAGAATATTAAGGACAAAGGCTTTTCAGTGGTAATGTTTTAGTTATTGCAGGGCAGAATAAATATTTTTTCTTTGGTAAAATTGTACTTTCAAGTATAAAAGGGTGACAATCAAAACAGTAGATTTAAGACCCTAAACTCTGAGGTATACCAAATTTGACTTTTGAAGCTTGATTACAACTCTGTAACTAATATAACAAAGTTACATGCAGAGTTTCTTAGGTTTTGGAATGCATTCTATTTTTCTTTTTCCCTTTCCTTCTTATTTTCTGTAGGTCATTTTTCCCTCTTTTGATCTGTGATGTATTTGCTCAGGTGTTTCCCATTTTTATGGCAGTGTCAATTAACTCCTTTAAATTTGCCCCTGTTGCTCTCAAAATGTCTTGATGTTCCCTTTGAAGACTCCCTCTCCATTATCCACCATTTTCAGCATCAGAGACTGACCTCTGTGAGAGGAAATTTTGCTGCCAATAAGCTGTGCCCTGCTAGTAGATGTGTGTTTAGATGAAAGAAATGAATTTATGAAATGAACCTAGAAAGCAACACTAGTGCAGTCTAACTACTCTAGACAAGAGTCAGAAATAAGTCCAGTACACACTTACCCTTCCAATATTCAAGAGTGTTTGGGTGTGGAGTTCAGTTTCCAGTGTAGTAATTAAATATAGTGTTATGAACACTTAACATTAGTTTCCTTGTATGTTTTTGAGTGAAGAAAGAGGAGTGGGGAAATAAAGAAGATTGAATATTTTAGTTTGAAAGACTTAAAAAATCCCCTGTTCAATCTCTGTAAAAAAAGTAGGGAGAAAAAAGCAAAAACTAGTCGCCTTAAACAAAAGAAGTTAAGAGATATATGACTCATTTAGGGTTGGCTTGATTATTTTTTTAACCAACCTATAGAAACAGAGTTGGAGAACTGGCATAAAGCTGAGTGCAGTTGTGTCTGGTCTGACTTCTTCCCTCCTGAAATGACCAATGCCTTAATATGTAGTAAATTATACAGATTTCGTTTCTGCCTCAATTTGTCTAACATGATGTTTTTTGGTTCTGAAATACCCTGATGGTGAACTATTTACAAGCATTGGGTTATACATGACTGATTTTGGAATATTGCATATATAAAACATGACATTTAAGTGAGGTCTTCACCTCATTTTTAACCAAAAAATAATATTCTTTTCCTATCCTACCTTACATTGTGAAGCCAAAACAGACACATAGTTTGCATAGACTACTATTACACTTCTTACGATATAAGAGTTATGACATTGCATTAAAACTTTCTATGGCACACAGCTGTACAGTAAAACATGCCCCATATAAAGTGGCACACTTTATATTTTATTACTGAGGGGAACAGAAGTCATGTTGTTAAACAGGAAAATTCAGAACAAAGCTCCTCTCTTTTAGTTTTTATTGCTCTCTAACATACTTGTTGCATGATCTTAACTATATCACTCATGGTAAAAATTAAGTAAGTCCCGTAGCTTCTTGCTACTAAAAGTTGTGATTCCTTACCCATTCTTCCTCTTCCTTGCTCTTGACTACAAGATATTGCCACATGCGATGCACCAATTCTGGCACGTGGTGAAGGTAGTGGCCTTCCATCATCTGGTTTAAATTCTTAGCCTTAGAGAACACTTGTTACAAAGTCAACCTGAGCAATTGTAGCACAGGCTCTCAGAAGGCACCAGTCAAAGCACATGGGAATGCAGTGGAATTACTAGGAAAGGAATAAGGACAGAAGAAAGTAGCAAAAAGGAAGCAGAATCTTCCTCTTTTGTTTGATGTTAGAAGTTGAGGGTTTGCCATCATTACCTAGCTTCATTCTTAGGGAAGATTTTTGGAGCTGTTTATTTGCCACTGATTTAGAGTACCTACATTACGACAAAGCACTAAAGGGATGACAAATCTACTATCTGTTTCAAAATTAGTGAAATAAGATTAATGTGGAGATGAACAGAATAGGAATGAGAAAAAGTTACCTACTATGTAAAATACTCGAGTATGATTCCTCTTTCCAGAGTTGTTTCTGATTCTTCACCCAACAACTAAGTTTAGTACAGGTCTTGACTGAGGAATATTTAGTAAATTCTGGCAGAATATTTGTGGAATTCTAAAAACCATTCCTCACCTAATGAAGGTTAAATCCTGCATGAATATAGAACTGCATAATTAATGGACTTTAGAATTGTCATTTTATGTTCCCAGTTTTCCTCCTCTCTCATTACAAAACTCTTAAAATACTATTCTATGTATTATCTATGTATACTTATTCTATGTATTATCCTTACTATTTGCATTTAGTCTTACAGATTAGATATACCTCTTTATTAGAAAAATCTGTGTCTGTATTTATCTATATGTTAAACTGTTCTATCTCATTAAATTGTTAAAGAAACTTCAATAACTGCTACAAGTGAATCACCTAAGTATGCCAGAAAATGTGTGAAATATATTTTTATCATCTTAAAATCCAAAGTAGAATGTCTAGTCTTGCTTGAAAATTTGTTTACTATTTAATATGTCTAAATATACAAAATCCTTAGACTGTGTATGACAGTTTATGTAATTTATCTCAGCCTCATGTTTCTTTTTGCATTGTGGGTAAAGATATTTTCTGTTTGTTTTTAGATAAGAAACTTTTATGATCACTTTGCTGCTTGTTTTTTTCCTTTCTTCCCTATCCCTATATTGAATTTTAAGCATTATTTCCCTTCCCTTCCCTTCCCTTNAGCTGTCTCTATAACTTCAGATTTTCTGTTAGGTAGTGTCATAAAAGTGTGCAATGAACAACTAAAACAAGTAATTTTACAGATTTAAATATCAATACATCTGTGTTCATAAGACAGTATTGCAATTGCAATGTCTTATATTGCCATGTTCCTTCATCTCTATCTAGGCTGATTGAGATCAGTGTCACATGTAATGCCATCAGGTATGTGTTGTTACTGTTCATCTTTTCATTTTTTCAGCTTTCAATTACATTTACTGGATTGTGTGATTCAGCATACAGCAAGGGAAGTGCACAACCACAGCACTCACAACAGGAAGAACATTAGCGTCTCAAACTGTGTCTGTTGTGTCCTTTCAAATTTCTGTCCCAATTATCTTTTCAGAGGACCTGGTTGCCCAAAGAAAGTTACTTCATAAAAAAATCTGACTTCTGAAATACAATCAATAAATTATAAATGTCTGAAAGAATAACTTTCTTTATACTTAACTAGTCTTGCTTAAAATTCCAGAGTACTGTAATCACAAAAGTTTTGTAAGACCATTTATCTTAATGTATGGAAGCATCTTTTGTTCAGAAGAATAAGTTTATCCTGTTAAATGCTGCATGCACCTTCTTCTGAATATTTAGTGTATTTTATATATCATGTAGTGTAATTTATATATCTGAGTCTGGTGTGTGTTTAGAAGAGTCTGGATTAAAAAAAAACCTCAGACAAATCCAAAAGCCTTTAGACCAGGGATGTAAGTTGTATGTCTCTGAAAACAGTGAAAAAAAAAAGTCTACATATCTACCTGACTTCTAGTGTAAATTTCATATTTGCCTTTGGTATCTTTCCAAAGACCAGGGCAACTGGGGTGCAATGTAGGCTTGCTGCTTGTCATCCTCCCTTTAGTCTAGCCTGAGGATGTGGCTGCCATACTTTACCGTCAAACTGTTTTCTGCACTAGAGAGACATAAGGTCCCTTCTTCTTGTACTCTAAATAAAGTCCAATGTCAAGGTCTGTATTTCTGAGCCTACCTAAATTTTGGCATGTCTTCAGGAGGAAGGCTTCTTTTCAGGGACTTCAACAGACTTTTATGTTTTAGAGAAGACACTCAATATAAATAGGCCACTTGGCAAAGACATGACTTGTTTGACATTTTAGAGGTTGGAGTAATTTTAAATGTCACTCAAATTCTCAGGTACACTTTTGTCCATTTTCTGGAATAAATTTATAATTTACTGCAACAAAAACTAATATAGTGAAACAAGGATAAACCTTCAAGGGGTTAACTGGATTAGTAAAAACTGTTCAACACCTGCTTTGCTTGGGTTACTAAGGGAACATGGGGATGTGTTCTGTTCAATGATCTTCATAAAATCAACCATTAATTAGGTCATTAATTAGGATGATATAGACATTTGAGTAGAGCAAAGCGGCCTTAAGCCAATAGTTTTTATAAGCTTTAGTGACTAGGTCATGAACAAAGAAAGTTGAAGAGGTCAACATGAGGAAGAGGAGTTAAAGACCTCTGGAGTGAGACTGAAGACTGGAAATGACCACCTTATCTTGATTCTGGAAGATTCTGGAGGGCTTCGCCCAAATGCCACCCTAACTCCACCTAGTCATTAATACGTATGATCAGATTGTAATCTTATTAGTATGTAAAATTGTATGTTGCAATCATGTATCAAAACATATAAAGTGGCTCATTTTGTACTGATGATTAGAAGCTAGTTTGTCCAGTGTGAGGTGGCTAACATTCCAGCCCTGCTCCAAATAAATACTTTTTGCACCTGAAAGAACAAACTCTCAGCAGTTTTTCTCATTTCCGAGATTGTTGGCATCAATAGAAAACCACAGAATATTTTGGGTTGAGAGGGATCTTTGAAGGTCATCTAGTCCAGCACCACCCCTATGCTCACCCCACCCATCCTTCTCCCTGGCAAGAGCTGGTAGAACTGATGTAAATAGGATATCAGGATAGCCTATTTCATGGATTAAATAGTGCAAGAAGAAAAATGGAAAATAACTTCTGTACAAAAAAAAAAAAAAAAAGAAAAAATGAAAGCATTAGAGAACAGAGTGCCAATACTTTTTAAGTCAAGATACTGAGAAAATTATCTTAGCTGACACTGTTTCTTAATTTTGCCTTAAAATGCTATTGTATAATAATTTTTAATGTATTATTTTTTTCCACTTTTTTGAACTTCAGACTTCAAAGGTAGTTGGTATTCATTAAATGTTATTCTACTCCAGTAACAGTGACAGAATTATAAAGAATGTATTTCATTTTGATGTACAGCTCTAACATGCATCTCTTTCTGAGAAGGATAAGGTCACTTGTTATAAAGGTGTATTTGCTGGCCAAAAATTGATACATAACTATTGAAAATTGTGAACCACTTAAAAACTTAAGATACCTAATAAAGCTGTTAAGCTTTACTTTGGTTGATAGCATCACCAATATTTGTCATTTTCTCAAAATATATGCAACATTCCTCTTGGCAAATCAAAGATAAAACTTTTGGCAAATTGATAACATTTTTCTTTTTTTTTTTAATTTAGACTTTATGTGCAGTGTACATTTACAATAATCATATCCCATCATTGTGCTATTTCTATCTTGTCTTTCAGAGGTCAGTTGGAAGAAAAAAGGCTTTATTACCTCAGAGAGAGTGCCTAAGACCTCAGAGCAGTATTGTAAACACAGTAGGGCTCCAAACCTGCAGGTTTTTACTTTTTTGTTTTCTTTTGGATTTGGAGTTTTTTCTTTATTTGTTTGTTTTGGGTTTTTTTTGGAGGGGTTGCATAGTGGGCTTTTTTTTGTTTGTTTGTTTTTGGGTTTTTTTTAACCTAAACAGAGCAGATCTGAGCCAGACAACACAATGAATGTAAGTTGGAAGATGTAAGCAATATTTCCTTTTTTTTTTCATTAAACAAGAAGAGATGGTAAAAGTATGAAAAGACAAATTTAAATTTGATAAAAGGAGGTAATTGTTTAGCCTCGGTAATTTTGTAACTCAAGTCAGAATTGAGTTTAGGATAAGATTAAGAGAAAACAGTGAAAACTTGTATAGAAAATAAGATCATTCATAGTCTACTTTAGACTTAAAACTCTAGAAGGAACTTCCTTGTTTCAGGGACTAAGGTAACTCCATTTTGGAGCCTGTAAGAAATTTCCTGTAAATATCATGTTCTCCATATTTGTTATCTGTGAGTTTTCTTTTATTTTTACCATGAATGCAGACTAGGTAATGAATGTCAGATTAAAAGGACCTCTATTTTAATGTCCTGTAGGATGAATTATCATAATGCCTATGATTCTTTTTTTTTTCCTGTACAGCTGAAATAAGGAAATTTTACAGTTGGTTTTATTAGAAGTCAGACAGAATTTCAGATAAAGATATAGAAAATTTAGAACTACCTTCTAGAGGCAAGGACATCCTATTTTCAGGTGTCCCCTAAGTATTATGACATTGTTCTATGTTTTAATACTGACTATTTCAAATCAAATTTGATTCATTAGGTACAAGACAAAATCCCTCAATGTTATTTCTCAAAAGAAAAAGGGAAAAAACTTCGATCAACAATACAACAGAGTTATTCTTACGAAAAATCTTTTTTCTCCTAAAATGAAGTGACTGTGGAAAATATTTCATCTCTAGTACACGATCATGAGCTTTATCATCTCATTAAGTTACAGATGCAGACATTGTCATTCATCTTTACTGAATGTTTCCTTCAAATGAATCTTGGAGATGAAGGATTATTGAAAGAGTAGGTGAAGCAGTTCCCTTATGTAAGGCATTCATCACTATGCAGGGACTATGCAGACAAAATCCAGTCCTCCCAACAATTGTAAGGTCAAGGATTTAAGGAGGAAAGTTTTTTAAAAAAGAAGGCAATGGCAACAGCTATCACATTTTGCATGATGTGATCAGGATGATTCCACAGAAAGCAGGGGACAAATTCCAGAAAGATCTCAAGGTTTGGAAGTTTTGATCTGCATCCTGGGAACATGCCTTTTCACCAGAATTCCACTTGTACAGAGTAAAAGTGTCATCCTGGAATAGAAAACAAACAAGATAAGCTTCAAGACTGGGATCAACAGGTTTGCTTTTGTCTGGTATTGTCTTGTTGCTTTGAGTTTTGTTTTAGCTTTTGTACATTAACTGTAATAACCTAATTACCAGGAGGCTATTAACTGTTTTAGTTTGGGATAGTCTTGCATAATTCTGGACCAGAATATCTAGTGTTAAAAATTTTGATACAGATAGGAAAAACAAGTAATCATGCAGTGTACAGTGAAGTGTCTATGACCTTAAAATGATGACACTGCATTGAGAAGGAGTAAGGGTCTAAGGTATCATCTTGAAGGATGGTTCTGGAGTCTTCAGTAACAATTAAGTGACTCAACAGTGCTCAGCTGCTCTTGGCAATGGGAATTTTGGAGCTAGGCAAAAATTATTTTAGGAGTAATGGAAAAGATGAAGAGGAAGCAAAATTATGCAACAGAGTAAATTCAAATGTAACTCACTTTTGTAGACCAATATAGAAAGAACAAGAGGAAAAGTATGTTATAGACCATGATTTTGATAAATATGCCCAAAACAGACCCAGATTGAGGAGAAAGAAGTTGTCTACATCAACATCTGGGGCCTCTTAAAGTAGAGAAGGAAGAATCACCTCATTTTAACCTCTTGGTCCTCCTAGTGAAGGATTGAGAATACTGCCTCTCTGCCCCAGCCCTGATTGAAACTGTTGAGTTTAAGACCCAAAGGAGCAGCAAGTGTAACATAGAGGCAGATACCAAGAAACTCTTGCCTGCCTAACAACTTTTGAGTGCAATGTTGTAAATTATATTTGTTTTGTATTAATTAGATAATGTATACTGTGAGTCTGCTAGTATCATTATAAATGGACTAATAAAGCAGTTTAACTACACTAATGATGAATTCTTGGCTTCACATAGAAGACATGTTCCCCTTTTTGCTCATAAGAAGATTATGAATATGGCAACAGGGTTAAAAAGGGAACACATCTGAGGAAAAATTTATTATTTAGCATTAGGATCATGCTTGGATAAAGAACAATAATAACATTGAGAAGAGGGACCAAAATCCTACAACTCTTTCATGCTGCATTACTGTAGGGATACAAAACTGAAAAATACCAGAATGCAGAAAACTTCCCAAAAGAGTCTGACAGGGATGTCTGCAAAGCCCTGGGCAAATACCAAAACACAAGATGCCTCGTGGGAAGATAAGAACTAATCTGGCCTGCAGACACTGACCCATCTCCAGACCTAAAGACTCTATTTGCATTTGACAAGATTTACAGTTTTGTGTATTCCCTGCTCCTCACTGAAACTCACCTGACCACATGTATTGTTCCCCCTACCCTTGTGTTCACCAGTAATGGATTAACTCTGGATACCTGTTTCCCCCCTAGTTAACATAATGTATTCTCTTAGTTACCATGATCCATCCCCTGTTTAGAATAACCCAGCCTCTTAATTGTAATAACCCTATATACGTTGAAATGTGCTTTTAATAAACAATTTTGTTTTACCCCCTAAACAGAGTCCATGTAACTGACTGTTACACATTACTGCATTAAGTGTGGAATAACTGCACAGTATGGAATTAGTCAGTATACTAAAGGGCCATTTTTTTATTATTTTTTTTTAGTTTTCTTATGAAAAAAATTAAAAAAAATAAAGGACTCGGTAAACAGATGAATGTCCACCAGATAGCAATACTTACTTAAAATAAGGTTCCCAAGAAAGGCTTTCAGGATATCTTGAAAAATGAAGGATATTTGATTCATACATATTTTACAGGTTTTGCTGTATGGGTAGACTTTGTGCTGAAAATGTTGATTGTGTTAGAGAATAGCTGTAGAGCATACAAGACTGTATAAGTGGGAGTAACCAACACTGGCAGCAGTTGGATAGGGGAAACTTGAAGAGCTTAGAAACACAGGTCTGAAGGCTGTTTGGCATTCCAAACAGTTTAAAGATATATATTTGAAAAGTTATCCTTTAATCCTGATAGATTGCTTCAGAAATATGCACGACTTCATGTTTTCAAATGCCTTTTTATAGGCAAATTTTAGTTACTCTGGTGTTTCCATGCTCTTCTGGTTTTCATCAGCTTATCATTAGCCATTGTCATCATGGAAAGAAAAAGCCAACTGAGTAAACAAATAATGC
Organism: Sclerurus mexicanus; assembly: GCA_013396755.1. Taxonomy (NCBI): domain Eukaryota; kingdom Metazoa; phylum Chordata; class Aves; order Passeriformes; family Furnariidae; genus Sclerurus; species Sclerurus mexicanus. Next base: position 14,347 of record VWZF01001864.1, read on the forward strand.
AAGTAATTTTAAGATTGATCCATATGAATTCTGAATATTCCTATACAGCATAGATGCCTGCACGTAAAGATGCAGGCATCCTTTTTGCCTTCAATGAGCCATCATTGGATTTGGTTGCTTCTAAGTCTCTGCTTTTGATATCTTCACAGTAACAATTCTGAGAAGCAGTCATACCTTGGACATTTTTGCTATCCTTCATGCTTTAGAAAGGTTTAGAGAGAAGGATCAGCAGGTGTGATCCTCCAGCAGGACTTTTGGTATTTCTTTTGTTGAACTCTGTGCAACTACAATGTATTTTCAGTCTCCATTGCTATTCATTTATAATTAGGGTGACGGTATGGACCAAGAAGAAGAGGAGCTAAAAGCCGCAGCAATGCAAACAGTAATTGGAAACATCTGATTCATGTCCCAAAGAATGTCACTTAATAACTGAAGGAAAATAACTCAACTAAAGGCCAGTAAAAGTGCCAGTATTTCTAGACATTTGTAGGTATCCAATATATTTTTACATAAAAGTTTACTGTTGTATTAAACTCCAGCAGTGAATGAATTTAGCTACTTTATATCACAGTAGCAGCATTTATCTGAAAACCAATGAATGTATTCTAGAATAGAAACTTACTTGGCAGAGATTTTTCTTTTATTTTTATGGGTTACATTACAGTGAACATTACCAAATCCAGACGTCTTTATCTTTTTATGGAAACAGTCTCTTTGCTGCCAGTTGCCCCAGCACATCGGCAAAAACTGTTCCAGCGATGGTTACTAATGCTCTTGCAGCATTTACTGGCCTTATTAAAACAAACAATCAAAACTCACCAACAGAAACCAACCAACCAAAAAAATTAAAAGCTCACAAAAAAATTCTGCAGTTGCAATGAAGAACTTTGTGCCATAATTTCATCTGGTTTAAATGTGTGTTGTTAGTTACACAAAGAATAAAAAAGCTGCCAAAACTCCAGCTATGACACCCATTACAATATCTACAAAATAAATGGTGTTGCCTTATTACTTGAACAAAAAATATGCTTGAGCTTTTTACTTTATTAATTCAGAAGCTGTCACAATATGTATCATGATGACAGATTTTCTGATTCTAGCCCCCAATAAGAATCTATTTACTGATTACGATTGCAGGAAATCTCAGCTTACCAGCTGAAAACACTGGTCTATAATTTATGAACTATATAGATTCTAAGAAGAAAGAATTGCAAGGGCACTAAAATGAATCACTGCTGTAATACTGTAGTAACTATAAAGCATTTCAAGATTTTTTGAAAGAAAAGGTGCAGATAGGGATTAGATGCTCAATGAAATTAAATATTAGGATAGGATGCAAGTATCTTAATAAAAATGGGAATAAATTCACAACTCAGAGGGAGCCGATGGAAGTGCTCTCCAAGCCACTTTCCGTCATTTACCAGCAGTGCTGGCTCACTGGAGAGGTCCCAGTTGACTGGTGCTCAGTGAATGTGACAACCATTTACAGGAAGGGTCATAAAGGTTCAGGGAAGATCCAGGAAACTACAGGCCTGTCAACCTGACCTCAGTACCAGAAAAGGTAGTGGGACAAATCATCTAGAGTGTCTTTATAGGCAGGTGCATGACAAGCAGGGAATCAGGCCCAGCCAACATGGATTTATGAAAGGTGGGTCCTGCTTGACCAACCTGATCTCCTGGCATGATCAGGTGACCTACTTAATGAATGTGGGAAAGGTGGTAGATATTGTCTGCCTGGACTTTACTAAAGACTTTAACATTGTCTCCCACAGAATTCTGAAGAAACTAGCTGCTCACTGTTCATTAGCTTAAACTTGCTGGATGACCAGGCTCAGAGAATGGTGCTGAATGGAGTTACATCCAGCTGGCGGCCAGTCCTCAGTGGTGTTCCTCAGGGCTCAATATTGAGGCCAATCCCATTGAATATCTTTATTGATGACCTGGATGAGGGGATAAAGTGCATCCTCAGTAAATTAACAGATAACACTAAGCTGGATAGAGTATAGGTCTACTGGAGGGTAGGAAGACTCTACAGATGTATCTGGACAGGCTGGATTGATGATCCAAGAATAAGAGTATGAAGTTCAACAGACCAAGTTCTGAATCCTGCCCTTGGATCACAACAAACTCATACAGCACTACAGACTGGGAGCAGAGTGGCTGGAAAGCAGCCCAGCAGAAAAGGACCTGGGGCTGCTGGTCCACAGTGGCTGAACAACAGCTAGTTGTGTGCCCAGTATGGAGTGCAGGTCCTATGAGGACCAGCTGAGGCAGTTAATTTTGTTTAGCTTGGAGAATAGGAGTCTCAGGGACTTATTACTTATTACTCAGAGACCTTATTACTCTCTACAATCATCTGAAAGGAAATTTCAGTGAAGTGGGGTCTTTTGTCAAGTAACAAGACAAGAGGAAATGGTCTCAAGTTGCACCAGGGAATGTTTAGATTGGATGTTACGAAATATTTCTTCACTGAGAAAGTTGCCAAATACTAGAACAGGCTGCCCAGCTGAAGTCACCATCCTTGGAGGTATTTAAAATACGTGTAGATCGAGCACCTAGCAACATGGTTCATTGGTGAACACAGCAGTGCTGGGTTAATGGTTGAATTCAATAATCTAAAAGGACTTTTCCAACATAAGCAATTCTATGAACTGCAGGTCCTGCAGTTTGCCTCAGTAGTATAAAAAGGTAAAAAATCATGAAAATTTTGCTGAAATAACAACAATTGACTTTAGGGAATGTAAATGATGGCCACTAAATGTTTTGTGTTGAAGATAAAATATATATTTCATAATGAGGAGACTGGCATCCAACAGTTATTTATGCTGCCAGTTCTAAATATTCTAATGAAAAGTAGAACAAACAGTTCAATTCTGCTGACAAATCTTAAGCCCCTTTTTATGGTCTGAGACATAGCTCCTAACACTAACCTTGAAGTATCTAATATAATATCACACTTATGTAAATCTGTCTCATGTCCGGTTAACATAGATTAGCTGAGATTTTACTCTGACTGCCTAAAAATGACATAAACATATATGTGCTTAAAAGCTTACATCTGAACAAAAAAGAAGTTTGTATACATATTTTCCATTTGGTAGTCTTCAGTTATTTTTAATTAGTATACTGTTTTTTTCAAGGCTTTATTTTTTTCTTTTCTGTATGTCTCTTAGCAGTAGCATATCTAATTAAATTATTCATTCGTTGTGTGTATTTCAAAGCATTCCTCAATATATCAACAGGAGGGAATGGATTTCCTGTTCACCACAAGAAAAATTCAAAATCTCTTTTAATATTTTCTGGAAGATCCGCTTCTTTCCATATGACATATTTTAAACACAAGTAATTTATTTACCTCTGCTGTCTTATCTAAGTATATATCAAGAAAAATACTTTGAATTTTTGACTGTAGCTTTTGACTGTAGTAGACACTACATTGTGGCAGTGCTCAAGACTACAAAAATACCTGCTATGGTTTGTTGCTAGAAAAATGTTTCTGCCACTTTCCTGTCTAACGCAAGCCTCCACTCATAGCTTTACATGACGTTTAGGATCCCTATAAAATGTCTGTTAATAACGTTGAATGTCCTCTGGCTGACCCACTCCTCCTCTTGAATTCAATGTTGTTCCATAGACACTGTGCAGTGTATGCTTTTTAATCATAAGAAAAGTAATTGGAAGATGGGAAGAACAGAGGGTTTTGACACAGAGGTGCAAATGGAGAAATGTTCTCTTCCATGTGTACTTTACTAAGAACAATTAGTCTTTCAAGTATACACAAAATTGAAGTATACACTAATTGAAAATTTCCACAATACTTGAATTTCAGTGGAAATTTGGATCTTTGTACAATAAGGCTCCTTTAAAATTAAAAATACCTGATTTCCACAGAACTTGTAGAAAATAATTTTAAACCCCTTCAAACTCAAAAACACAGAACACTGCAGTCTTTGCTGTAGATTTTTAATGAAAATAAATTACATTTTCGTTAACAAAGAAAAATTCAGAGCAATGCAAAAAAGAAAATCTTACTAACTGTAATAAATATGTGTATGTTTCCCTAAAAAATTCTTATAATAACGTTTCAAAACCACATATTTCATTTAATGGAATTTAACATGAGGTTGTACATATGTGTTACTAATGGCTGACTTTATAATTTCCAGTTATGCACATGAGATCAAAATATGACATAATATGAACATTTAGTACCAGGAAAATATCCAGTTGCAAGACCTGACATTTGCATAAAGTATAATTTTTTATATAATTGCTACATGTTGTGAATGGCGTGCTGAAGAAAGCGTAAAATTAGTAATGGCTGGATGGGAGAAGCTTTCTAATGAAATCTATAATTTTAAGTTATATAACAAGAAGATCTAGATACCAAATATTACCAGAGTTAAATCCAAACCTAGAGATAAATCTATTTGTGTTTTGGTTTTTTGTTTGTTTTTTTTTTAGTATAGCACGTCTAACCTTTTCTATTTTTCTTTTGAGATAAGGAAGAAATCAGGGAAGGAAGCTATAAAGGCTAGTCTTATGTTACAAATAATTATCACCATGACTATTTTCTTCACTGTTGTCATCATACATTTCTGATTAAAAATGTTTATTTTTTTATATCTTATTTTTAAAATTTTGATTTTTTGGTGAAACATCAGTGCTGCAACAGAAATGGGAAACATTACTTTGAAACAGTGACATTTTTGTTTAGTTTGAACATATCATTACAATGTTTTCTGAACACCCAGATTATTTCCTGTAGAGAATGCATGTGGCAATGCTTGGATTGGAAGACATTATTCAACTTTATTTTTGTGTGTTTGATTTTTGATTGCAGAATTAAATAGAGTATGAAGATGACTGCTGTGCACTAGAAAGATTTGATAGTGTATATTGTATAGGAGCACTGGTTCTCAAAGTTTCATATAACTTTTCTTCAGAGTAAAATTAGCATATTAAAAGATGTCTTATGCTTCCATTTGCATTGTCTCGCTCATGTTTCCTGAAGAAGTATATAAACCCTCTAAATGTGTCAGTTTAAATACTTTCATAGCTTTTGCTGAATTTTCCTGACCTGCTGTTTTCATTACATTTGCCAGTGGCTTAGTATGTCGTAGTATAGAACAGATTGCTGAATTCAGATGATCCTCTTCCTTATTTAAATGTTGACACTATTTTCCTTATAAAGAGACACATGCTACTCTAAATCATGAAGAGTCTAAATTTTTGCCATTTTTTAACCACAAATCTAAGAGGTCTTACTCTACTTTTGATTTCATTATTGAAGAAATAACATGTACAGGACTCAATTTTTCTACATGGCTACTGGTGCAACACAGAAATAGTGAATGGAGAGACACTGATCATATAAAAGTTCACCATAAACATGGATTTCAAATTTGACTTCTTTTCTAAAATTCTAGATTTTTCACATCAACAACACTATCTATTCTAAAATGGAGACACAGATAACCAAGTGGACAAGGATAAAAACTCATTAAGAATTTGCCAGAAACTGTTCAAGTGTCAAGATAGAATTTTTGCACATATTATAGCTGAATTTTTCTGTGTGAGGCAAAGCATTAGACCACAGGAGAATTAAATAAGGGTGATTTTTATTTAGGGGAATTTGATCAATCAGTGAAAATTAACAGGAGTATAGTGAATTTTCAGGTGCCTCTAATAATGTATTTAGTTTCTTCTTGACTTGGTGATATTCATTTTATAAATAGAGTCAGTTACATTAGTGGCAGAATTGTCAAGAAACAGAGCTATGGAAAAAAGTATGGATACAGACCTATGGTTGCCAACAAGTACTTGATTGACTTAGCCTTCTTCATTGCTCCTATTAGACTGCTTTCTCTGGCTTGTGAAATAGGAGTGCTTGAAGACCAAGATTTAAATGCATACAGCCTGAAGGAAGCAATTTTTATTTTACTTTTAATTTTTGAGAGTGAGAAGACAATATATTTTCTTATGCAGGGCTGCAGGGAGATGTTTTTATTCCATGCCACTCCTATATGAGAAACCTTTTCCTGATGATAGAAATTGATGTGAGTTTATAGTTTCATAAAACATTGTCAAGAAGGAGATGTGGAGAGCTAAACTCTAGGAGTCTTCCTCTGGCTAAAGAGCACCTTGAATTGAATTGACTCATAACCTTCTCCTATAAATGGGTTATTATATGAAATAATGTCACAGGTGCAGTGGTTTTCCTTCTGTGTAAAGTGAGGAGTGCTGCAATGTTTTGCAAGCATCATATTTGCTGCTTTGTGAAGTATGCTTATAATAAATGAGGCGATAAATGAAACACATTAGAGATGGATAAAGAGATGCTTGGGGTATGACAAGTTTCAATGAACTTTCTCAATACCAGAATTTGGTATATTCTGGGAAATTTTTAGAGTTTCCTTGCAATGGTATTTAAATACCTCCGGTGTTAGGTAGTAACTGAATGGACTCACTCTTTGAGTCCCATTATGTAACTTAACTAGGTATGCACACAAAAGAAGAAAAAGAACTCAGGTAATTTTTCCCATTGTTGGAGAGAAAAGTTATTGGAAACAGACAAAAAAGGGAGAAGAAAAATAAACTGGCTAAGCAGCAGCAATGGAGCCGGAGGTTTTATGTGAGACAGGGTAAGATTTAAGATAAGCACAAGGTGGCAATTCAATAGGGCTCCTTGACATACCACTCACAGCCATAAGTTCTGGAACAACATCCAATAGCAGCAATGAGCAAAACTAGTGAGCAGAAGATTGTCACTTTGTATTTTCATGGGAGGTGTATTTTTATATAATGTAAGCTTTTCCTATAATGTGAATGCACAGTGACAGAGAGCTCGATATGAAGGCTTAGGAGAACTCTTTCAGTCTCATGAAACTATGAAGTGTATATGCTACATTTAATATAAGTAGCACAATATAAAAAGCTATGTATAAGATGAATGTTAGGATTATTGCATCATTCTTGCACCTCCAAAATATTTTTATATCAACAAAGAGTTTATCAGTGCTTACTTTCAAATATGATCATTCTTAGATTCACATAAATTCCTTTAACACTGTTTTTCTTTAAGAATCTGTTATAGTTTCAAAAACTTTCATAGCATTTTGTTTGATTTTTTTTTTGTCCCCTACCAATACAGTGGTTTGGGAATTGGAAACCAGAACAAGATGGCTTGTTGAAGCACTGGTCTCTCACTACCTGCTTGAGGATCCAGCTATCTGTCTAAAACCTAAACAAAAGGATAGATAATAACTTTGCTTTCCAATGTGATGGCTCGGGACAGGAATGGTGGGGGGAGGTGTCTTTCTTTTTTTCTGGGGGGATGACCTCACTTCTTCCCTGACTAGGGAGATGGTGAGAGAGAGGTTTCCCAGTGTTCATTTTTTGCCACTGCACTTTTGTCCTTCATCTGCTTGGGTGCCCAGCCACCACTTGTAGAGCTGGTGGCAGCACTGGGAGGGGGGCCTTGGCTCGTCCCCCGACTACACGTGCCCCATGCCATTTTTCTGAGAAGAAAACAACAATTGCCTGGATTCACTACAGGGTGAAGGGTCGGCGTCATCTGCAGAGATGTTGCTAATGCCCCCCCCTCCCCCCTCCCCCTACACACACACCCCAAAGCCTTCGGTGAGAGGGTTCTTGCACTGCCCACAGGAAAGGT
>VWZF01001865.1:0-10267 GCA_013396755.1 Sclerurus mexicanus
CCAGATCCATCCACCTCCTTCAGCCTCTGGAGGGAGGGTGTGGATTCCCCTCTGTGGGAGGATAAGGAAGCCCATTCCCCTCTACCAGAAGGAGAAGCCTTGTCCCCTGCCCCAGTGGACTCCCAATGAACCCACTTCCACGTGTCCTGCGTTCCTGGCCCCATTCCCACATCCAGGGAATGCCCGTCACCTCCAGCTCCAGTGTTTGGGGTCGTGGTCTCCTGAGCCCCTCCAGCCTGGCAGAGGGTCATGCAGAGGTGTTTTCCACCTCAACTTTAAACTGAAAGACAGGAGGGTTACATGGGATATTGGGAAGGAATTCTTGGCTGTGAGGGTGGGGAGGGGCTGGGCTGGAATTCCCAGAGAAGCTGTGGCTGCCCCTGGATCCCTGGCAGTGTCCCAGGCCAGGTTGGACAGGGCTTGGAGCAACCTGGGCTGGTGGAAGGTGTCCCTGCCCATGGCAGGGGTGGCACTGGGTGGGCTTTGAGGTCCCTTCCATCCCAAACCATTCCATGATTGTCCAAGTGACTGAAGCTCCGTTGCCTTTTGTCCCCTCAATGCTGCGGCTCCAGCAAAGGCAAAGAGAAGACCAAGGAGCACAAGTAGGTTTTGCTCTCCCTGCTGCTTCTCCTCCTCCCCACCTTTCCCAGCCGATCCCTTGGTGTGCTCTCCCCTTCTCCAAGGCTGAGCCTGCAGCCCTGGAGGGACTTGGCTCTCTTGCATGTGTGGCTCTGGAGCCTGCAGGGAATATTTTTCTGGCAAAAGCCAGGTGGTAAAGACACTGGAGGGTTCCTGGAGGCTTGGAGCAGCCCCTGGAAGCTCTGGGAGGGACTGAGAGGTCTTGAGGGAAGCCTGGATCCCATCAGGATTGGATGGGAGGTGGCTGGAGGGAGAGTTGCCCAGCCTGGCCAGGAGAGGGTCTGGGTGCAGGTAATGAGCCAGTGGGATTTAGGATCAGCTTTCCTTTGGAAATTAGGGAAAGGTCCTTCCCCCAGAAGGTGGTTGGCACTGATCAGGCTCCCCAGGGAATGGTCACAGCTCCAAGGCTGCCAGAGCTCCAGGAATGTTTGGATGCTGGGACTGTTGGGGTGTCCTGTGCAGGGCCAGGAGCTGGACTCAATCCCTGTGCATCCTTCCAGCTCAGGATGTTCCACAATTCCATGATATTACAGCTCCTGTCACATCATCCATGCAGCCAAGTCTCTTCAGCTCCTGCCTCCCTCGCGTTCCCAGCTGCTTTCCTGGACACCAGGGCAGGTTGCTCTCCCAGCAGCAGAGTCCTCCAGCTCTGGTTTCTCAGAATTTAAGCTGAAATTTAAGCTCAGCTCCAGGGCTCTTCCCCTGCAGTGAGGTCTCTCCTGGCACACCTTTACTGCTCTGTGGGTCGAGGACAGTTCATGGACTGGGATGGAGCGGAGCCTCCTAATTGATGTGTAAAGGGAGGAGGAGATGAGGGGCATGGGAGACAAAGGTCCTCAAGCAGTCAACAAGGAGAGGGCAGAGGCTGGAAAAATGGGAAGAGCTCTCCCTGCAGGGGTCCCTGCTGGTTCCCCTGTCCTGGGAAGGGAAGAGGCTCAAAGGGTCTGGGGTTGGGATTTTCCCAAAGGTGGTACGTGTGGGATGAGCCCTTGGGGCCGGCACTGGGATCTGGTCCCAGGAGAGGTGGGAAAACGGGAAAACTTGCTGGATGGGGAGGCAGCTCCCGCCTGACAGGAGTAATTCCTGCAAGGGAATGAGCCGTGGAAACCCTGCTCCCAACTCGCCAGTAAAAAGCAATGATTAAAATGTCCTTTCAGGCCATGAATAATTAACCTGTAATGGGATCTTTAGGAGCTGCTCAGGAGTGAGGCTGCTCCCACTTCCCTGCTGTATCTCCAGCATCCCTGTGTCCCTCCTGGAGATCCACACAGGTGAAACCCCAAGGGACAAAGCCAGGAGCTCCTGAGGAGCAGTGAACTGAATTTCTCAGGGTCCCCTGGGGAGAACCCACCTGCTCAACCCCATCTTAGACACCAGAAAATCCACGGGAAGAGCACTGCTGGGGCTGGGTGAGGTTTCTGGTGTCCAGTACAGGTTCCTTGGAGGCTGATCCCGGCTTGGGATCAGCATTAAGGTGTTTGTCCTCCACCTCCAAATTTGCTGGAGCCTGAGTGGCCAAAGCGTGATGGAGCCTCCTAATTAATGGTGTAGAGGGAGGTGGGAAAGGAGACAAACGTCCTCAAAGGGTCAACAAGGAGAGGGCAGAGCCAAGGAAAACGGGAATAGGTATCCCAGCGCTGGTCCCGGCCGGCTCCCCTGCTCTGGGAGGGGAGACCAATGTCCTCAAACAGTCAAGGAGAGGGCAGAGCCAAGGAAAACGGGAAGAGCTTTCCCTACACTGGTCCTTGCTGGTTCCCCTGCTCTGGGAAGGGAGACCAATGTCCTCAAACAGTCAAGGAGAGGGCAGAGCCAAGGAAAACGGGAATAGGTATCCCAGCGCTGGTCCCGGCCGGCTCCCCTGCTCTGGGAAGGGCTGGGCTGGACGGGCGGCCCGTGGCGCTTGGGAAGGAGCAGCAGCTCCTCTCGGGAGCCCTGGATCTTTGGGAATCCGGGAAGGGTGCTGGCACCGGCGGGCTCTGCGTGCGCGGCTTCTCAGGTTCGCGGGAGCTCATGGAATATTCATGCGGGACGGTGTCGGCTCCGCGGCAGCGCCGATTCCCGGCGGGAGCGGCGCAGGGGCCGGGACGGCCGCGGAGCCCCCGCGGTGCCTCCGTTGGGGTCCCTGTCCCTGTCTGGGGACACCGCGATGGGTGTCCCCCCCTAGAGCGGCCGCCGTCCCTTCCCGGGCTCTTCCAGCGCCTTGTCCCGCGGACACCCAGCCCGGCGCGGCGGGTGAAGGTACAGCCGGGATGGGGATGGGGAAGGGGATGGGGAAGGGAGGTGTTTGGGATGTGCCGGNGGGGTGAGCCCTGGGGATGCTGCTCCGGAGCGTCCGGGACGCTCCTTCCTCAGCCTCGGCTGCGTCTTCCTCCTCCTCGGCACCTGCGGCAAGAACCCTCCCCTGGGAAATTTAGAATTTAGTTCTCGTCTCCTTTTTCCTCGTTTGTTTTATTTCTCGCCTGGGTTTTGCCCCGTTTGTTTTGTTTGTTCGTTTGTTTCCTGTTTGGTTTTCCTCCCCGTTTTTTTCCCTGATCTTTTTTGTTTTGTTTTTTTTTCTTTGTCTTTTCCTGGTTGGTTTTTTTTTTTCTGGTTTCTTTGGGGATTTTCTGTATTTTTTCCTGTATTTTTCTTTTTCCCCACATATTTTTTCCTTCCTCCCTCCTTTCCCCTTTTTCTTTTCTCATATTCTCTTTTTGATTTTTTGCTTTCTGTTATTTCCTTTTTCTTTTTTCTTCTATTCTCTCTTTGCTTTTTTCTTTTATCTCTTTACCCCTTTTTTCTTTTCCTCTTCCCCTTTATTTCCATTTCCCCTTTTTTTTTCTTTTTCTTTTGTTCCTTTTTTTTTTTACATTTTTCTTTATTTCCCCCCCTCCCCCCTTTCCCCCCCCCCCTTTTTATCCCCTTCTTTATTTCCTCTTCTCCCCTTCCCTCAGCTGGGAGTGAGGGATCACCCCAGATCCCACGTGGAACCCTCTGGAAGGGGATGGGTCTCAGTGCAATTTCCTTGGATCAAGTGGTTGATCCCAGGTTTGTTCCACATGGCCCCAAACCCACCATGGTTTTCCTGATGGGAACTCAAAGGGATCCAAAGCATCCTCAATGTCCACAGGGCGGTTTGGGTCCTGGGAGAGGACCCTGCCAGTGCCTTCCCTGCAGATTCCATCACCAGCCGCCCCTCTCCTTGGTTTTTCCTTCCCAAGGAACTTTGGGAATTCCCAGAGCAGGTTTTATCCCAACCATCTGTGAGCAAGTTGCAGCTCTGGGGCCGGTGGTGCTTTTTTAATCTCCATTCTGAAGGATTTGATGGAAGAGGAAGGACTGGAATGTGAGGAGCTCTGGAGGTGTGTTGGCTCTGTGTCCGCTGGACATTCCAGGCTGGAAGGGATCTCCAGGACTCGGAGCAGTCTCACACCCTGAGCTGTGATTACGGGATTTGCTCATTCAATAAGTGAGTTTGCAAACAGCTCCGAGGTGTCGCAGCCCCCCGAGGACGTTGGTTCCTGGCTTGGTTAGAGCCATGAAAGCCTCACCCTCGTCCTTCCTCCTTCTGTCCATCCGAAACTGCCCTTCTGGGAGCAGCCCAGGAATGACTCAGCTCCCAGAGGCCGCCCCGAGGCCTGAGCTTTGCTTTAGTCCCAGCTGAAAACAGCTCCTGTGTCTTGCTCTGTCCTTCTGCCCTGCCTGGGCTCCCCTTCCCTCAGAGAATCCACTGTTATCCCATTTTCCTTGATTTCTTCCCGTTTCCCCTGGCTCTCTCAGAATTCCAGGGGTTATTTAAGGCAAGGATGCATCGGGCTGGCTGCAATTCCAGGGCTTCTTTGGTTCCCAAGACGGGTAAAGCCTCATCCTTTGGTCCCAGCCAGGTGTGGTCAGAGGTGGCACTGGGGGATCCCAAGGTCACTCGGCTTGTGGGCAGCACATCCCAGTCCTGTGGCATCCAGGGCTGGAGCTGAGCCCTGGATCTCCTGGCGGGGGGTGAGGTCCCGGCTGGATGTCAGGTCCAGGCTGGAGGTGATGTCAGGACTGGAAGTTGGATCCAGGCTGGAGGCGAGGTCCCAGCTGAATGTGAGGTCCAGGCTGAAAGTAAGGTGGGATCCAGTTTGGAGGGGAGTTCAGTCTTGGAGGTGAGTTCTAGGCTGGAGGCAAGGTCCAGCCTGGAGAGGTTCATCTTGGAGGTGAGGTCCAGGCTAGAAGTAATGTATGGTCCAGGCTGGAGGTCTGGTCCAGCTGGAGGTTAGATCTGGACTGGAGGTGAGGTCCAAGCAGAAGGTGAGGTCCAGGCAGGAAGTAAGGTAAGATCCAGCTGAAGGTTGGATCTGGGCTTCAGGTGAGATCCCAACTGGATGTGAGGTCCAGGCTGGAAGTGATATCAAGGCTGGAAGTGAGGTGAGGTCCAGCTTGGAGGCGAGATCCAGGGTGGAGATAAGGTTCAACTTGAAGATGAGGTCCAGCCTGGGGGTGAGGCGAGGTTCTGGCTGGAGCTTTGGTCCAGCTCGAGGCTGAGGTTCCCCCTTGCTTCCAAGCTGGCCCAGGAACATCTCCATCAAACCCACGAGGTTTCTTTGGACACTTTCAGGCAATGGGAATTTTCCAGTTAAAACTATTCCCCTGTGGCTCTGCCACCTCCTGCCCTGGGGACAGTCACCCCACGGCCTTCAAACCCCTCTCCAGCTGTTTGCTCTGATACACCAGGACAGGGCTGTCCCAGGGTCTGCCCCGTGCTTCCTGCTGGATCACTTTTAGGGATACTGTGGATGTTTTTATCTACTCAGGGCTTCTGCTGCATCTTCAGGCTAAAAATCCATATTAGATCCAGACTCTGTAGGCTGGAGAGGGACTTGGGACAAGGCAGGGAGGGACAGGGACATGGTTTCCCACTGCCAGAGGGCAGGGATAGATGGGATATTGGGAAGGAATCATTGGCTGAGAGGGTGGTGAAGGTCAAGGATGGAATTCCCAGAGAAGCTGTGGCTGCCCCTGGATCCCTGGGAGTGTCCACGGCCAGGCTGGATGCCCTGGGACAGTGGAAGATGTCCCTACCAATGGCAGGGGGTGGCACTGGATGAGCTCTAAGGTCCCCTCCCACCCAACCCACTCTGGGGTTCCGTGACCTTGCACTGGTGTTCACCAGCCTGGAAGGGGACAAATCTTGTTCCTGGAGCTGGCTGTGGAAAACCCACAGGGTCTGCACAACTCTGTTGCTGCTCCAGCCAAAGAGGGCCTTGGTTTTCCACAGAGGGGAGTGTTGGGGTGTTTCATTTTGGGGGTGTTTCCTTGGGGAGCAGCTCCAGGACCAGGTTGCGGGAGATGAGGAGTGGGAGCACAGCAGGGACGCCGGGCACGGGAAGGGTTTGGTGGCAGCCAAGGCTGTGTCCCAGCCTTGTGCTTCATCCCAAGGGGAGGTGTTCCCAGAGAGCAATCCCAGAGCCAGGACTCCAGGGCCGTGTGTTTCCCTGTGGTCTGGACTTGCCCCGTGGTCTCTTCGCTGCAGCTCCTGCTCCATCTTTAGCTGATATTTCCTCTTGTTTCTGAGCCAGGAAAGGCTCCTGCTCTTCCTATTCCCAAGGCCTGGAAAACGCTAAAATACAGGAATTTATGGTTTGTTTTTTATTTCCTCTCTTCTTCCAGGGCTGGGAAAGGAGTTTTTTCAGCCATGAAACTTGGCAAGACACGTCCATCAAAGGATGACCATCGGAAACAAGGTATGATCATGGAATTGCAGGTTGGTTTGGGTGGGAAGGGACCTTAAAGCCCATCCAGTCCCACCCCCTGCCATGGGCAGGGACACCTTCCACCAGCCCAGGTTGCCCCAAACCCCGTCCAACCTGGCCTTGGACACTTCCAGGGATCCAGGGGCAGCCACAGCTTCTCTGGGCACCCTGTGCCAGGGCCTGCCCACCCTCCCAGGGAAAAATCCCTTCCCAATATCCCATCCAGCCCTGCCCTCTGGCACTGGGAAGCCATTCCCTGTGTCCTGTCCCTCCAGCCCTTGTCCCCAGTCCCTCCCCAGCTCTCCTGGAGCCCCTTCAGGCTCTGCCAGGGGCTCTCAGGTGTCCCTGGATCCTTCCCTTCTCCAGGTGACCCCCCAGCTCTCCCAGCCTGGCTCCAGAGCAGAGGGGCTCCAGCCCTGGAACATCTCGGGGGCCTCCCCTTGTCCCACTCCAACAGGTCCATGACCTTCCTCTGCTGATCCCAGAGCTGGAGGTGGCACTTCCCACCTGCTGTGACTGTGGTCCAGTGTCACACTCTCCCACCTGACTTGGGGACACCCTTTTCCCCAGGCAAGGAGCATCTCAGTGACTTATTCCCAGAGAAGCCCAGACCTGGGAACAGCGTGGCCGTGTCCCAGTGCTGGTGGGATCTGGGCTCTTCCCTTTCCCTGCAGGAATTTTTCATCTGGAGAAATGACCATTTCTCCTCTCTTTTTCAGACAATTGTTTGTCCTTGCAACATCTCCGCGGGTCATCAGAGCTCCAGCTCTTGCTCAGGTCTTCTTGCACCCCTTGAATTTGGGGTGTTTGTCATTTTTCCTTGTCTTTCGCCTTCCCGGGAATTCTGCCGGGTGGAATTCTGTGTCACACGAGTCAGAGCTCTGTAATAATCCCTTTTCAGCGCGGGCTGGCTGTGACCTGACCTGGTGGCCATTGTTCTCTGTGCTCCCAGTGAGGTCCTGGGACGGATTGGTTTCCTTTTGTCTTCACCTTTAATTATTCACCGAGTGGAAAGAAAAATAAGAGACATTCCTTTGTCTCCTCCCGCAGATGAACCTGCTGTTTTGGAAACTGAAGACCTGGACAGAAGAGCCATGAGATATGGAGGTGGACTGGAGCCAGACACCATCTCCTTGGCCTCTGTCACAGCTGTCACCACCAATGTCTCCAATAAGAGGTGAGGACAGGCGCCCCAAAGCCATCTGTCCCCTGGCATGGATTGTGTTGGAAATTGTTGCCCCATGGAGCCAGAGGGATGAGGGGTTTTTGGGGAATACCTGACCTGCTGCAAAGATCACCGAAGTCCAGTGGGGTTTCACAGCCCCAAGGGTTCATATTCCTTGGATTCAAAGAGAACAGGAGCTGTCATAGCTTGGAATGGGGACAAGGGATGGAGGGACAGGACACAGGGAATGGCTTCCCAGTGCCAGAGGGCAGGGCTGGCTGGGATATTGGGAAGGGATTCCAGCTGGGAGGGTGGGGAGGGGCTGGGCTGGAATTCCCAGAGAAGCTGTGGCTGCCCCTGGATCCATCCCTGGCAGTGTCCCAGGCCAGGCTGGATTCCCTGGGATAGTGGGAAGTGTCCCTGCCCATGGGAGGGGATGGAACTACACTCTCTTTAAGGTCTCTTCCCACCCAAACCATTCCATGATTCCACAAGTTCCATCTGTGGTTTGACCAAGGGTTTCTCCTGCCCCTCCAAAGGTCCAAGCCTGACATCAAGATGGAGCCAAGTGCTGGGAGGCCCATGGATTACCAGGTAGGTGACAACGTTGTGTCCCCACCCTCAGCACAGGAGGGGTCACATCCAGGGGACCATTTTTTAAAGACCAGCTTCATGCTGGGCTCACAACGCAGGACTTCCCAAGAGCTGGCACTTAAGTGGTGGAGTGACAAACTGGAGACTAAGTAATTAACTGGGTGTGCTCTCCGTGACGGGAAGTCCAGAAAGCCCAAGTGAAGCTCTCCCTGAAGGCTGTTCCCAATTCCTCCTTGCAGAGGTCTAGTGGAAGCCGCCCCTGCCCATGGCAGGGAACTGGATGCTCTTTAAGGTGCCTTCCAACCCCAGCCACTCTGGGATTCTGTGACCCTGCTGTGTCTGGTCCCACCAGCCGAGCTCTGATCCCAAAGCTTGGCTAAATCCATTTGATTTCCACCTGGCTGGAAGCCCCCACACTCTGGGGCTGGAAGAGCAGGAACTCGGGGCTCTCCTGCATCCCACACCACCCTTGGCCCTCCTGAGATGTGTCTGAGCAGCCCCAGTGTCCCGGCGTGGCCAGTGGAGCCCAGGGCTGCCACCCCTGCAGCGAGGTTGGCTCAGGATGAGGGTGAGGAGCCGGGTTGGGACAGAGCACGGCCCCTGACGCTGCTGTGGGGAGGTGACAGTCCCCGAGTCCTTTGTCCTCAGGTCAGCATCACCGTCATCGAGGCCCGGCAGCTCGTGGGGCTCAACATGGACCCCGTGGTGTGCGTGGAGGTGGGCGAGGAGAAGAAGTACACGTCCATGAAGGAGTCAACCAACTGCCCCTACTACAACGAGGTGGGTCTGGGCTGGGGGGCACTACACGGGATCTCCTGTCACCCGGGGTCCCTCTGGGCTTAGCTCTTGCCACAAGGTGAGATCTCAAGGAGAAATGAAGCCTTTGCCCTCTGGTGGTTTTAAAAGATGCCCAGAAGTGCCACCTGGGGTGATTTATCCCCAGGATCTCCAAGAGTTCGGTGCTTCCTTTGGCTCCCCAGCCTGCAGGGGTCGGCGTGGGGGCCACACTGGTGTGTCCCAGGAGCTGCAGGGGCTCCTCCAGGGGTTTTCCAGCCCCGAGGATCCCACCCTGCCCCAGCTCTGCCCTCACGGCTCCTCTTTCCCTTCCAGTACTTTGTCTTCGACTTCCACGTCCCCCCCGACGTCATGTTCGACAAGATCATCAAGCTGTCCGTAAGTGAGAGGGATTGCCTGGTCCTTTCCGTAGGCATTTGGGAGAAAACAGCCCCTTTTGGGTTGGGTTTGAGCTCCTCGGTGTGAGGTTCCCAACAGGAGCTGAGGTGTTCAATCCCACAGCCCTCCTTTCTTTTGCAGACCCCCCCCCAGTCCCTCTTTCCCATAAATCCTGGGTCCACGTGGCTCCAGAATTCCCTTTCTGGGTGGTCTCTGGTATTCCAGAGCCGGGTAGGACCAAACCTGTCATAGGACTGGGGAGGAAAAGGACCTCCCTGAACGTGCCGGGGGATTTCCTGGGACGTGAGAGTGGCAGAGCCACTGAGGGTGTGAACTCTGTAGAAATCCAGGGAATGCTGAGAGCCAGGTGGAGCCTCAGCCCCCCCCTCAGCCAGGGGGTTTGCAGACTCACTGCCCAGTTAGGCCACGCTGGTTGGGATCACCCACATCCATCCCATGAACGATTGTCCCATTTCTCCCACAAAGGCAATTAGACCATCAAATCTGAGCATCCCGAAGGTTTTCCCGTGAGGAAACATCCCAGTGTTTGCAGCCATCGGGGCTGGAAAACTGGAGCTTGCTCCTAAGATCAATTTCCTTGCGTTTTTTTGCTCAATCCAAACCTAGACTTGGTTTCAATACCACCCATCAAGAGCTGCCAACCCCACCAGGTGTCCTTAGAGTCCTACCCAGGCCAAGGGGAATGGATCAGCTCCTTTTCCACCCGACACTGAACACCTCTGGGAAGAGCCTCGTGGCTCCCAGGGCATGGAAAAAGGAATCTGACCCGTTTTTCCCTCTCAATTTCCAGGTGATCCACTCCAAAAACCTGCTGCGCAGTGGGACCTTGGTGGGCTCCTTCAAGATGGATGTTGGCACTGTTTATACCCAGCCTGGTACGGGAATGGTGTTTGCTCAGGGGTGTCTGGAGACAGTGTCCTTCCAAGGAGCCACCCATGTACTGTTTTCTTTGAAGATGCTTTTC